>CAAKHC010002867.1:44964-78613 GCA_901007825.1 Macroramphosus scolopax | reverse complement strand
GCTGTGCAGCATTTCCTGTATCTGCGTCACGTGGTTTTTTTTAACGTCTCTGTCTACCAGCGGCAGGACCATCTATTCACTCCCATGTGAGAAGTGAACATGATCACACACTTTCCTTCTTCCCATAGATACGAATTTAAATATCGGGCTGTATTTACACATCTTTCAAACATTCTGACACGATAGAAGTCGCTTTATTGTGGGGGTGATTGGAGACCACGCCCACTTAGGAGACAGGAAGTGTATTCCATTTCATACTATCTATCTATCTACCTATCTATCTATCCATCTGCATTGCATAAAGAAAAACATAAAAGGTAAAACTACAAATAGAGGTGATTAAATTTGTCTCGCAAATCGTATGCAGAACAATGTTTCCTGTCCTGCAGTACAATGAGATTCCTATAGAGGGCACCATCTGCTCATAAACTATAACTGCTCTATGAAGTACCCACAGAAAAGATGTGAAGTATTTGATATTATAATAACGGATGGCACTGTTACATTACTACTATCATTTTACAATTATTAAATATTAACTGCAACTACCACATGTGCAGTTCATTTTAATGTGTCATCTTAATTACTAGACATCTATTGAAGATGTTAATTCATAACCAGTTTTCATTATCAGTTAATTTGCCAATCAATATCTGGATTCATTACTTAAGCATTTTGGTTATGAAATGACAGAAAATGGTGAAAAGGAGGCCGTGTTTTTATAACCTAGAGCCCAAACTTTGACACTCTAATTGTGTGATTTTTTTTCAGTAGCCCAAAATTAAAATATTCAGTTTGTTCTCATATGGACAAAGAAATGCATCAAACTCCCACACTTGAGAAACTGTAATCAGACAATATCTTTGCTTGAAATTAAATATTGTTATATTAGTTGTAGATAAACTTTGTTAAACCAGCTGAGATTTGCTTCCTGCGACCCTGTGGAGGATGAGGGTAGATAATGAATGAATGATTAAAAACAGTCTCTGGTTTTACATTGAATAAATCCATCATAAAAACCGAAGAAGCAGAAAGCATAAAGAACAGTAAACACTGTGGTTTTGAAAAACTTTAATTCATGTTATCACTCAACATACAACTTCTAAAAAAATAGTTGTCATTTCACTACAACATAGATGACACATTATGGTGGTTATGGTCTCTCAACAACTCAGCTTTTACAATTTTAAGGATCATTCAGCATTTATTTATACTTAATCTTTGCCTCTGTTTATTTCTTCTTTCTGAAAAGGCACTGTGGTAAAGGCACTGCAGCACAGGCCAGATACATCTAAACTCTGTCCATGTACGTTGGGTTTTTCTAGGCATTGGTTGAATAGAATAGAAAATTATCTTAAATTGACACTCAACATTTATGATTAATGGCATGATTTGGAAATGAATCCCCTTCGTCCAACTTGTATGACCATTTGAAATTTATCAGAAAGGAACGGGCATTTGAGGACATCATGCACAAAATGTATTTATGACAAAAAGATGAAACTCTTCATGAGCAGCTTATTGTTCAATGTAGTATAAATAGGTCTGTTTTTGGTAAAAGTACTACTATTTTGCAAACAAGCAATAAATGCTCCACTATCACTCCGCATCAAGTTGAACTGCAATGTAATATTGCAGCGATTGTGCTGAAAATGCTTAATATTTCCATTTATCTCAGGGTTACCGTTTCCTG
The DNA here is from genome assembly GCA_901007825.1 of Macroramphosus scolopax. Lineage (NCBI taxonomy): Eukaryota > Metazoa > Chordata > Actinopteri > Syngnathiformes > Centriscidae > Macroramphosus > Macroramphosus scolopax. Next base: position 76,920 of record CAAKHC010002867.1, on the reverse strand, counting down.
GTAATCAGGCTGTTAGATTACAGGAGGATCCAGCTTCAGCTCCACTTGTGTCAAATACCAACGAGCTTCAAAATGTAAAAGAAAAACAAGAGTTCCATTGTCCTGCACCGATGTGTTTTCAGTTGGAATGATCGTTGGGAGCCTGTTACTCTACAAACCAGCTCAGTCACAGCTCAGATTTCTTCAACCATAGATTGCGTCATAGAGACGAGGGCGAGGACATAATGTCTGATCACACAACTTATTACAATGTGAGCCTGTTGTCACTACTAGTTTAAGTCTGATCGAGATAATCCCAGAAAATGGCAGGTGGTTCTGACCCGTCAGGGAGACAATTCTGGAATAATTTAAAAAATGTTAATAATTGTAATGTTAAAGTGTTTTAACATTACATTAAAGCAGGTTCGTAACAGGATCAACTTGAGAAAGAGAGGTTGCACACACTGTATAAGCTTGCAGACAGAGCTCACATTATTAAGCATAAGGGACAGTGTTCTCGTTCCAAAGGTACATAAAGTAAGTTCTATCTGCAAGGTCATACAGTGTGTTTTGTCTTGTTTTTTGGCAGTGAGACTGGATGCAACAGCGGAACCTGTTGTGATGAGGAACGTTGTCAGTTCAGATTAGAAAAAGACAAAAGTTGTGAAGTAACCCGTTACAAAATGAGCTTCGATGCACTCTGGCAGTCCTGTAAACCTTCCCCAGTCAATCACTGAGAAACTTTTTGGGGTTGCTGTTGTGCGTCCCGTTCTGTCCCGCACATCTCTTACTCCAAGGGAAGAAGTCAGCGCGGAGCAAGCGGTAGAAATATATGAGGATCATAGTATTCATTGCCATCAAGCTGGCCAGAAAGTATCCACAGTGATCCAGCCAGGAGTAATTGTGGATGAGGTACCAGGTGAGGAAGAACTGGGTTCCGAGACGGAAAGTTATGTATGTGAAGAGGTTGAGGAATTTGTTGATTTGGTACATGGAGGAGGACTGAGCGCCCGCCAGCTTCAGCAACAGCCTCAGGTGCAGGGTGACGCTGTTGACCTCTACAAAGAGAGCTATTACAGCGCCGGCTACAAACAGCTGAGTAAAGAGGGCGTACAGGAAGACCCAGATCACCTGAGGGGGAGAAACAGATGGAGATGTTTAACAGCTGATTAACTGTGTCTTGTTTGTTTGTTATCTCATTGTTTGTTCATATTTTCAGTGGCCTGGATTTTGTTGTTTAGTCCCTCTTCAACCCAAAACATGTTCTCAGTTAACTCTTGTGTTTAACTGTCTAACCACTGAGGTAGTTTATCTACTACAGATTTGGAATATCCTTCCGAGACTTTGACCAATGAGGCAACATGTCGCTATTGTTTGAATGAAGAAATACCAGCTTGAGCCAGAAGGTGAAACTTCAGGCGAGTTATATAACCTCGATTCTCTGATTACTATGAGTCAGATGTCTCACTATGGGACACGCCCCTCCAGGTATTCACCATCACAAGTGTTCCAATACGACAGCCCTGATAGGCTGGAAGTCATAACGTCTGTCAGGGTTCTTCACTTTCTATTCGGCGGACGCAGTCACAAGTCATTCAAAACAAGCACACCTCTTCTTGCTTCACCCATTAACAAGGGCGGTCTGTTGAGACATCTCACTCATGCTTATCAGGGAACCAGGGATAGGTAAAGCTCTCTTTAACAGCAGTCTCTTCAATGTCTCACTGTGGAACAAGGAGACTCCCATATTGTCAGAGAAGCGTATTTCAAAGACTGTGACCGCAAGCTTCCTCCCACAGAGCAACGTGGCTAACTCGGGTCCAACCAGGGGCCCACACTCAGGACAGCACGAGCCTCAAACATGTTAGAAACCTTAGAAACATCTTGAGCACTTTTCACATCAAACCCCAGTCCAGCCATGTGTGCCAACACTTTGCTCGTGTGCACCACCGCCTCCTGCAGCAACCAGTCACCAGGTCACACTGCTGTTATCATACCAGTGTTTGTTGAACATGCCAAACTCGTGTCTCCTGAGATACTTGTTTAAAGCATGCAGGTCCAGATTGGGGCGTAAACCGCTTCCTTCTTTTTTTGGGACCAGGACATACCTTGAATAGATGCCAATCAGCTGCTGTTGCATTGACGCTGTTTGAACGGCTTTCTTGTCTAACAGGGCAGAAAATCGTTCCTGTAAGACACACGCCTCTTCACTCGCTGCTCTAGAAGGACTTTTCTCACCAAAAGGTAACTTAAGTAAAACCTGTCTAAGATCTATTGTGGCTCGAAACACATTGTCTGAAGTGTCTGAATAATAAAGCTTACAGTTAGCCATGGTTCATGGGTTCTAAGTTACAGTCAAGTTCTGCAGTTCACCCAGCAACCGGCGTGCATGTGTCCAGTTGTTTTTAGGATTGATTTTAAAATTATCTTATTAGTTTATAAATGTCTAAATGGTCTGGCACATTCCTACCTACACGACTGCCTGCTTAGATATGTTCCAAACCCTCCCCTCAGGTCTTCAAGTGCTGACCTGCTCGAGGTGCCTTTAATGACATAAAAAACACGGTGAAGCAGCATTCTGCTGCTACGGACCGAGAGCATGGAATAAACTGCCATTATACCTAAGACAGGCAGCCTCTGTCGATAGCTTTAAAGCACAGCTCAAGACCTACTTTTTCACTCTTGCTTTTAGCTGATTTTATTTTTTGATTGCTTTTTAAATCTGTGTGTTGTTGTCCATGTCCTCACTGTACTGCCCTGTGCTATTGTTTCAATGTTGTTTTATGCTTCTGTTTTTCTTTTCTGAAATTGCATTCTCGCTCTGTAAAGCACTTTGAGCTGCATGTCACGTCATGAAAGGTGCTATACAAATAAAGTTTTACTTACTTACATAATTAACCTTTATTTTACCGTTTATTTTGTGTCATATTCAGGGACATGTAGGAAATAACTTTGCAACATATTCTCAAAATAAAATTCTAGCTCTCGCACACATTTTTTTAAACCTAGAAGTCTCTTTTTCGAGGGAGACCACGTTGATATTAAACCTCCTCACAGGCGAGGTGCAGAGAAGTTGCTGAGATTAAAGTTGTAGCTGCAGTATTTGATTGAAACCAGACAAGTGTCCTTGATAGAGCAGAAAAGTACAAACATGGCCACAGGCTGGCCTCCTTACTAGTGCATGATGAATGAGGAATTCCCATGATCCTCTTGCATGTCCCGTCAGGATAATGTCACTTGCATCATGCACGAAGTATCCTGATAGGAAATAAGAAAAATGGTTTGAAAGTTCATCCTCACATTGAAAACACTCCTACTTGATTTGAATTACATGTCTTATGTGTAAAAAAAAAAAAAAAAACTTTTCATGTAATAAAATAATGACTGATATCATTTCATTTTATCCTTTTACTTTTATTATTCCTACGGGGAGACAAAAACAACATGAAGGTGTTTGTCAAACAGACTGATCTGACCAGTCAAACATGACAAACTGTAGTTTCCAACGACTTATCACTCCAGTTTACTGATGTGTACATACAGCATACCTCTTAAGAAAACAAGTGTATTTACTTTACAAACTGTCATTGCTTAAGTATTGCAGCCAATAGAAGACATAGTACGTTATACATTCCATATGCTATAATTGAAAGAATGTAGGTTTTAAATCAATTTCAATAACTTTTCAAGAGATTACATCTAATTTTACAGATCCATCTCTGAGGTTTCTTGGTAATCAGAGTTTCATTAACAGACATTAAGGGGTTTCTATGGGACTAATCTGAAAGCAGAGTTACAGTTAGGAAGCTGTAGACTACAGTTCACAACATAGCCATGGTTATCAAACTGTGTAGACCTCATTTAGCTGGAGGTATTCAACAGAGTCCTTTTGTGCCTGGGAATGACAGGCATGCTGTGGGTAACGAGACACACAACCAGACACTGTTTAAGAACATGGCTGAGGGTATCAGACGTCTTCAGTGGCCCCAGCGGAACCAGTAGCTGCTTGTTGTTGTTGTTGTGGTAGATCTCCACAGATTTGTGTCTTCATGGTTACACAAACATGTACTTATAATTACATACAGCACAATCAGACTACTGAGTCCTTAAGGGATAATCATTAGTCTACATGGGGAGGGGAGCTGCCAAATTGCCTCTTCTGAGAAAGGTGAGAGGAGCAAATCGTTTGTGTTTCTCTAAAAGCAGCAACTGAAAAAGGGCCGTTATCCTATCATAGCACCTGCAGGATAAAAGGTCATTTCAATTCAAGGATGCAAAACCTAAAGTGCATGAAACGCTACAACCAAGACTATTTGTCTGTACATCTTCACTTCAATTCCAATTTTATGGTGACCCTGCGTGTCAGTGTGTTCCATGACGCGTTGACTGACCTGTTGAGACGCAGACGAGCAGGTAGGATAGCGACGTGTGGTACGAGTGTATGTTCTTCAGCGTCTCTGGCCAGACCAATACACTGGAGAGGGGATACATGATGGGTCAGTATATTCATCTCACAGACAAAACTCCTGGAGAGACAAGCCTGACTTCACATTATCAGGATTTCTTGACCCCCTGACCATCCTTGTAGAAGTTGCTATGAAAATGTCATTTATGTATTTTATCTCAGTTTAAACCTCTTGACTACACTGACAATTTTCTTTGTCACTTCTTGTTGCTGTTCTGCAAAAGGGGCACACCTCAAAAGGAGGGAATTCTCTGCACGTCCCCTCCTCCCCATGACAGATGTTTGTTAATCAATAACAGTCCTTGCATGACATGTAAAACAGTGCGTCTTTCAACAAGCCGGTTTTTCCGGCCGCTGCAGCTTAGTAGTGTGGCTGAACGCATAATGTCTTTTCTTAGAAATAGGAATTGCACAGATTCTCAAACATACAAGTAAATAGCAAAAATAGCTTGTCTAGAGTCACAGAAGTGCGATGTTATTTCCCTACGCACTAGAAAATGCCATTGTCTCCCCCGTCCCACAGCCTGTTCCAACATGCGCTTCTTCTCCTCTTGGCCTGGTTGCCACTGACTGTCACTGCTCCTTACACACACCCCTTACACATAATGCATCATGTGGATTGTGAATAGACAATGGTGCCCTAGTGTAAATGGACGGACAGATAGATGGAGTCTTACCAGGTCAAGGCCCATGTCCCGGTGAGCAGGGAGTGCACCATGGACACAGAGAGGTTCTTCCACTTCCAGTAGTAGAAGTCATTCTGCCTCACCACATTGGGCACAGGCAGCCTTTGCAGCAGCCTGTGGATCGCCCTGAAAACTAGACAGAACAGCAGTACTGACCAGCCTGGGTGACTCTTCAGCACAGGAATCAAGGCTTCCATCCTCTCCCCCTTGCTCCTGCTTTCCCTCTTTCTGGGTGTTTGCTGCTATTCTCTGCACCCTTTTCCTCCTCTTCTCCTTTGACTTGTTTACTCTCCCGTCAGTCTGCCTAGGTATGAGTGGGGGTGTACTCCAGGTTGGAGGTCTGCACGGATAGTAAAAACTTCAGGGTATAATCCTCTATTTAGTTGATTTTTCAAATAAGCCGCTTTCCACAGATAAGATGTAGCATCCTTGCTCTTCTCATGTTTTCAGCCTAAAGAACTTGGAGGCGAATTCCTGTAGCAGCTCATTCCAGTGAGATGTTTGTCCTCTTGAAGCGTCTGGTTCTGCAGCTCAGCCCGCCTGTCTGTGCAAAATGAAGGGGGAGTGTTGGAGGCTGTGGGTGGTGCTCATTTAAATCTCAGAAACAAGGAGGGGCAGATCACGTTTTAAAGAAAACAAAGTAAAAAAGCAGGGCTGCTGAACAAGATTTTTGTCTGGAGCAGATCCTTTGAATAGATTGTCTTTTTGTAATGGGCTAATTTAACAGACATTTCAAATGTTAAACAGAATGAACAAACTAGACAGATGAAGAGTAATAATATACATTGAACAGGCAGCTAGTAAAGCCCTCCCCCCTTCCTCCAAACTCTTTCCACATCATAGTGCTCATTCCCCATAGCTGACTTCTGCTGCCTGGTGGGGAAGAGGGAGTAAAACTCATCAGTAAGACCCTGCACACTCATGAACATTACTATCTGTACCACAATCTAATCTCCTTATCACAAGTCTTTTTTTTGTTGCATCTCATTCAGTTGAAATATTTGCTCATGTGCACATTTGTTGCTCATATATTCAAGCCTTAAACATCTAAAAAGTAAAAATATCTGTTCTCGACAGCTGCTTCTACTAAAGTTCCAATACTGAAAGTCAATTGTATGAAATTCAACTTTTTGCTGTTGCCGCTATTCTGTGAAATCATTCTGAATAGTCTATTAAATACATTTAAAGTTGTTTGAATTTGTATTGCATACATATTTTTGGGACAAACCATGGTGGTGTTTGATTTTTGAAGTATTGATCATAATCCAAATACTTTTGGATTGAATAGGAAGTTTCCCAGTATCAGTATCACTAGCTTTAGTGTTGCATCAGCAATATGCACTCAGACCGATGCTGTTAACACAATCCACTAGATGGCAGCAAAACCTCATGTGGAAAACAAAAACTGGCTACTGTTTTACAGCTCAGTGTCTCGAAGTACTACATTAAACAATTAGGTGGCAGCGCTGTAAAAAAAAAAGGCTCTAGAAGGGCCCACTACTTTGGTTAAGAGGTTCCAGAAGTTTCCTGGGTTTTCAATAAGGCTGCAACACCTTTTTATATAGAAACTCTAAAGCAGTCAAGTACACTCTCAAGCACAGATCTGTACACCTACTAACAAGGATATAATACTTGTGTGTTTTCAAGAATATAAATTAATTCAACGTGTTTTTTCAGTAACATGTTTAGGTTTGATATGTTGCAACGTGTGAGGACCATTCAATTGGTCTAATGCCCTTCAGTATGAAAGTTGAACCATATAATTGATCTACTTACATCTCCTCACTACAAAGCACCCTGTAATCTCACACCCAGCGGTAAAGAAATGTGATTTAATACCATGGCTTGTCTCGTGTTTCCTGGTTGTTTTACCGGTTGTTTTGTGAGACAAGCAGAGCCCCTATCTCACAGTCTTATCACAGAAACCTCTAATTCCTCACATTCTCAGGTATGCAAAGAAACATTTTAACAGCGTATTCAAGAGCCACTCAGTAGTATTTGCTCCTGTCGTTGCTCTTGCACCTGGGCCACAGCAACAGAAGGAACTGTTAAGGCCTCCCAATATCATGTGATGTTTTCAGACACGTTTCTTTGTGCCCAGCTCAACACTGAATCATATTGATCTTGGGGTGATTTTTCTCTCCCCTGAGGCCTATTGAGAAACTGACTGCGGAGACTCTTCAAGCAGCCAGCAGAGGGGAAATCTAGGGGTTAATGGATGTCCTGTGAGTGCATCGTAAATAGCCAAACAAAAATAGGTCTGTCTTGGTCAGGGGAAGATTTAGTGCCATGCCCAGGCAGTAAAAAGGCCTGTGTCAAATGTGGATTTATAGAGTCATAAATCAATTCATTCCCTTCGCTGTGTATCTATCAATGAAAGATGAATTCACCTTCATAAATAACTGACAGCGCTGACAGATATATGTGGATGTCACCTAATTCTGAGAGGGACTTGGGAGAGAGTTGAAAGCATCACTGGGAGGAAACAACCTCACCTGTGATTTCCTGTCATGGTGAGATGTGCTTCTAGAAGATTCCTCAGGCACAGGTTCATACCTGGGGCTTAGCACCAGTTTCACTCTACCACACAGTGCATTCCTGGACACTGACTGTTGCATCTGGAGGCAGATCTGCAGCAGAAATAAGACAGGAGCACAAGGTCAAATATGTCACCGAGCTGGTCTAAGAAGTAGAATGTGGGTTGCAGGTTTCCTTTAGGTGATTCTTTGTTGAGATATTATATCCCTGAGAAACGCTTGTTTGTTCTTCCACCTACTCATCTATCTTCGTTCCACCCATCTTCGTCAAAAAATTGCAAATTGTAGAGAAAAGGTTAAATTACACGGAGGTCACTGTTTGTATCTGATATGTCATTAATCTAAATTGGTGATAATAGTGGAGGTATGTGCTTCAGCACAACACAGGGCGGGCTTTGTCACAGCACAAAGCATGTATTATCCCCATCATGGCAACGAGAGGAAACAGTGCTTACACAGCCTCCTTCCTGCTTATCTCAGACAAGGGAAGGTCTTTTTATAATCACCGGGGCGTCTGGAGGCAAGACTACAGTATCTCCAGTCCAAGCTCAAGATGCTGCACTAATCATTTCTGTCTCACTCTTTGCCTAAATACATACTCACTGTCTACATTTCAGTTCAGTTCCCTTCAGTAAATTTGTTGCAGCTGAATTAAAATTTGGAGAATGAATAGAGTCAAGGATAGCTAATTCGATTCGGCAGCTTCAATTTCAGGGACTTTGTATTGTGCACACTCTGACACTGGCAATGGTTACTGGAATGCTTCAATTATATTACTAATATTATTATTAACTGTACTTTTCCTAATTTTAACATGTGGAAATAACCTGTGACATAACCTACCAAATGTTCCTCCAATCCCTGACATCATTTATTAACTCATTTTCGTGGGTTGAAATATAAATCATTTGGGTCACCAACAGAAAAAGTTCTGTTGGTCACCAACAGAAAAAGTTCTGTTGGTGACCCTCCTCCTTTTTCCATTTGCACAAGGCCGCATGGAGAAGTTTGATTCGCTTTTTGTCCCTCGTTAGTCGCTGTAGTCCTGGGACGGGTTGCCTGGAGACGGCGGAAACGTTTGGGTGCAGCTGCGATGGAGAAATATGAGAAAATCAAAGTTGTAGGAAGAGGAGCATTTGGGTAAACTCACTAGTTCACTTAAACGTTGTGCTTGTTTTGTGATACACACATATTTCACTCTGATGCGTGCTTACGAATATGGTGCTGGCAGACGTTTAATGAGAAAGATAGAAAGAGAAAAAGTAAGGCCGCGCCTTTGAAAATCTAACGGTATGAGTCGAAGCCTTAAACCGTGTGAAGCCCTCAAAAGTGAAGTTGGTTAGCTTGTATAGAAAAATAAAGTAAAGTTAGTTAGCTTGTATAGAAAAATAAAACATGGCAGTTAAACACACGAAAAGCTGTGTGGTCCGTCGCAATGCAACACCCAAACATTACATATAGTTTTCTGAAGATCAAGTTAAAACTTTAGCTGCTCAGAATGGAAGTTAAGTTTGAGATTGCTGCCATATTCGTTTGTGACTTTACGATTCAACGTTATAAAAACATCCTATAGAATACGTTGCAAGAACATTTCTGCAGAGTTGACATGTGATAAGCTAGGCTATATATCAAAATAAATGACATACCGGAGCAGGGTTCAACTGCAAACCAGACAGACTGCTCATTTCTAACTGTATTAAAAACTATTTAAAAGCCAAATGAATCATCACAGAGGGAAAATAATGTACTTGTACTTGAGAGTTAGTACTTTGTTTGTTTGTAGTTCGATGTTACTTTGAATATAAAGATTTTAATTCAAACCAATCTATTAGCTCAAAAAATACATGCCAACGTGACGCAACTGTTTGAAAAGAATAATCTATTTTCTTAAGATATCATTGTCTGACAGCAGTATTAAAGTTAACATGTAAGTAATATAAAACTACTATAGATTTGTATAGATTTGATCTTTATGTTTTTTTTTTAACTATTGTCTGACTGGTAAAGTCTAAGAATCTATGCATTCAATACATCTTCATTTCATAAGGATTGTTCACCTGTGCCGCCGGCGCAATGACGGGGCCTTTGTCATTCTGAAGGAGATCCCAGTGGAGCAGATGTCACGAGATGAACGCCTGTCAGCTCAGAACGAGTGTCAGGTGCTGAAACTGCTCAACCACCCAAATATCATAGAGTACTACGAGAACTTCCTGGAGGACAAGGCCCTCATGATAGCTATGGAATACGCACCAGGTAAGCTTATTGTAATGTCTTATAACCCTTTGTTTATTAAGTTCACTTTTGTCATCGGACAATTAAAGAACACCTAATGTCTGTCACTGTGATGGTGATTTGAGGAAGGACAATGCGATATTTGTATTGGTTGTATATGCATTTCATTAATGTTTTTTGTACACAGGTGGAACCTTGGCTGACTACATACAGAAGCGCTGTAACTCCTTGCTGGATGAAGAAACCATCCTTCACTTTTTTGTACAGATCTTGCTCGCCTTGTACCATGTACACAACAAACTCATCCTGCACAGGGACCTTAAGACACAGAATATCCTTCTTGACAAGCACCAGATGATTGTCAAAATCGGTGACTTTGGCATCTCCAAAATCCTTGTCAGCAAAAGCAAAGCTTACACAGTGAGCTCTCCTGCATTTGTCTCCCTTCAGCAAAATATATGTCCTGATCTTTTGCATCCTGACATGTTTTTGCACAAATTAATCCTTCCCTTTTTACTCCACAGGTGGTTGGGACTCCATGCTACATCTCGCCAGAGCTGTGTGAGGGAAAGCCGTATAACCAGAAGAGTGACATCTGGGCTCTGGGCTGTGTGCTCTATGAGCTAGCTAGCCTTAAGAGAGCATTTGAGGCTGCTGTATGAAAATAATTCTCTTTACACTGATTCCTTTCTTAGTTTGATGTAGTGGTTTAAATAAAACTAAATTTTCTGTTAGCTTTTGAAGTATTATATATATATATATATATATATATATATATATATATATACACACACACATGAGAGATTCCTGAGTGGAAGGCAACAATCAGAGTTACACTATGAACCCCACACGAGACAGATTCTTAAAATGTCTTAGAATATTTGATATACAGACCCCAGCTTATCCCATGTTTAAAGTTTAGGCAGATTGCTAAGCCTTTTGATTTTAACAGTTGAATAATTCACTTAAATGTTTTCACCAACACCATTGTTTAAATCCACAAATATGTACTAATGTGAATGTTTTATTTAGGTTTCCTTTGGCAGGGATTAGGCATCAGATTTTCCCCTCTATTATGCATCTTTATTCTTTACTCTGTAATACATATATTTTGGCTTCCAGAATCTACCCGCCCTCGTTCTGAGGATCATGAGCGGTACCTTTGCGCCGATTTCAGATCGGTACAGCCCAGAACTGCGGCAGCTTATCCTCAACATGCTCAATCTGGATCCATCCAAACGGCCTCAACTTAATGAAATAATGGCTCTTCCTATATGCATCCGGCCCCTGCTTAATCTCTACACAGATATAGGCAATGTCAAGATGCGAAGGTAAAGCCTTAATACTCAGGAATTAAAAGACATCTTAAAAGAAATGTTATAAATGTCAGTTTCTTAAAACGACTATTCTTCTGTCCAGGATTGAGAAACCATTGTCAACTTTGCATGCGGGTCCACAAGGTCGACCAGGAGGGCGAGTACCTATGAACAGGTCCAGAGGTCAGGCACATCCTATTACTAGTCCTCAGAACGAGCGTGACTGTAGAACTTAAATACCAAACTTGGATTATTGTTTCTTTTTGTGAAACAGATGGATCCAGTGGTTTATCAGGGAAGCTGCATTCCCTTCCTCTGTCCTCTGTGTACACGTGGGGCAGTGGCATCTCATCACCTCTCCGCCTGCCCATGCTGAACACCGAGGTGCTCCAGGTGTCCCTGGGTCGCACTCAAAAGATGGGGGTGACCAAGTCGGGCCGCTTGATCACTTGGGAGGTTTGCATTCTTAATATCCTCTTACTGCTTTACTAATATCCTATGTACCACATCATAAAAGAAAAACACACCCTAAAACACTGCAACACTTGGCATTAGAGAGCTAGCTTGCTGATATTTGATGGTGTATTTTTTCTTTTTCACAGATAACTAGCCAAAATGTATTGTGGTTTTGTTGTCAGTTCTTTGTAAACTCATTTTACTGACATCACAGTCAGATATGAGGCAGATATGGTATTTTCTACTCTAGCAGGATCTTCAGTAGTCCACAGTGTAGTCAGACGCACAGCCACAAGAAATGTTGCCCACCTTTAACTGAAAGTAATTGTTTTTGTCTTGATTCTAGGAAATCATTGGGAATGTAGAAAACCCCTAACTGAGGCAGAAATAAATGAGGCAGTCTGCTGAACATGGGCACATTTAATTTAACACTTAACGATGAAATAACAGCTGCAAGGCGCTGAACATCTGAGATTGATGTGTAAGGAGTACAGGGAGAGGGATGCATTTGCGAACCAGGGCGTTTGTTAAAGCTACTCCCGAAGGATAACCACAAAAAAAGAATCACAAGCGATTGAAAGGGAGAGGGGAAATGGCTAATGAAAACAGACCTAAAAGGAAGGCTCCACACACTCCATATATCTCAAAAAGGCAAACTAAAACACTGCCGAGCAGCTGACCTGACTCAAAAGAAACAAAAGGAAACAGTGGCAAACCTGAATTGGGAACAAATTCCGCAGGTAGGTTCATGTGGTACGCCTGCGGATTTCACAGACCTGGCGCAGACGCAGCATTCTCAGTACCTCTGACAAAGAGACAATGAGTCAGCACTGGACGCCAGGGCTAAATATAGGCTTCACACACCTGGAACTTATCAGGGGCAATTAGTCTCCCACACCTGCTCCTCCTCAGTGATAATTAACCTAGCAACCAGTTGATTGGCATGTGCTCCTCACATGATGGTGTCCTGTGGTGTATCCAACGCTCGATTTTTCCTCTGACATTTGTCGTTATGTTTACCAGATTACTTTCTCATCTCTGCCAAGAGGACACCTTTTCTAATCACCATTTGTCATCCCAGGCTCCATCAGTGGGATCTGCTGAGGCCAGTCTGCCTGGTGTGGTGGAGCAGATGCAGCCCCAGTTCATTTCCCGCTTCCTAGAGGGTCAGTCTGGAGTCACCATCAAGTCCGTATCCTGTGGCGATCTCTTTACCACCTGCATGACAGGTTGGTGGACCATCCTTCTTTGGATATCCAACAGAGAGATCACATTAATGCCCAGGCAGCCCGGCAGGGAGCTCTGCTATCGGAAATCAATGTTTATTCTCTGCTTTCTGCACCTTATGGACATAAAGCACTAAGACAGCCTTTCAACGCATATACTGAAGTGTCAATGCAGCCAGCTTTGTTCCTGAACTTGATCAGAAAGTGTGATTCACATGTAAAATAAGGCTCTCTACACTTGCCTGGCCTTTAGGAAGAACAGCCTGCATTTGCAAAACAGATAACAGCTGAAGTTCCTCTCTTTCACTCCCTATTCACATTTCTCTTTAGTAATGTAAATGAGTGTGGCTAGGTAGGAGAGGAATTCTGTTGGTTCACATAAGGATAGACCCGACACTCCTCAACTAACCCCTTCTCTCGTAATTTTGAATTTGCAGACAGGGGCATTATCATGACTTTTGGAAGTGGGAGCAACGGCTGTCTAGGACATGGTAACTTCAATGACGTAACACAGGTACTTGTTCACCTTTCAGAGTAAAACATAGTATTGCACTACCATCCCGTCAACGGATTTGCAGTTTAATGGGTGTATCTGTCTCAAGCCGAAAAGGACTATTCTTTGTTTTATAAAAAAACATGTGAATTCAAATTTCTTCTCTTTCTCTCTGTTTAGCCCAAGATAGTCGAGGCGCTCCTCGGCTATGAGCTGGTTCAGGTGTCATGTGGTGCTTCTCATGTACTCGCTGTGACCAATGAAAGAGAAGTATTCGCCTGGGGAAGAGGAGACAATGGTAGAGTGAATGAACTGGTTGTTATCTAACTCAATCAGTCTACTGCAGTATTCACCTCTGGGTGTCTGCATGTCAGTGATTTATGACAGCATCTTTGCACACAGATTCATTATTGTCTTTTCTGTTCCTGTCTGTAAGGGCGCCTTGGGCTCGGCACCCAAGACACCCACAACTCTCCCCAGCAGGTATGTTTACCTGTGGAATTTGAGGCCCAGAGGGTGGTCTGCGGAGTTGACTGCTCCATGATTATCAGCACCCAGCACAGCATTATGGCATGTGGAAGCAACAGGTAATTGAACATTTTTAACCCCACAATATACCCATTAGTCTGCGAAACACGACACTAACTGACATGAACTTATATCCATAAGCAGGAAACATGCCTCTTCACATCATGAGAAGACATACTGTAGGCAGATCTAGTCACATTTTCTGAAAATAATGTTCTACTTTTAACAGGCTGTTCTCCAATACCATGTAACTGTACGTTTATTAGCTTGCGGTTTAAAGCCTTGTGCTTAGGGTGGGGGTGGATTAAAAGAAATGCCATGGTAAAGAGAAATCATGACTTGGTGCGTAGTCAACCTGTGCAACAGCATTCTCCTGAAATGAAAAACACTTTGTTCTTTCTCATTGTTATTCTTGCTCTTAAGTTTTGTACAGGATGTGATGCTGTTTATGAGTAGTGGTTGCATGACTAAACACAGTAGCATTCATTCTTGGCCTGACTTGAGCCGCCTTTTCTCAGATACTTGCGGTCCTCAGCTTCCTGCGAGTGTCTTAACGACGAGGAAAAAGAATAACAGATATTCAATCCGCCATGTAATAAACTTCCATTTACTTATTTATAGGGAGTAATTCACCGGAGTGTGTGCAGGATCTTAACACATCTATTGGGTGAAGTTGGATATTCCAACTCACCCTTCCCTCAGGGAAAATAGCTTATAGACAAATCCCATCTATTTCTACATTTCTCAAACTCCTCCAAAATTTCTCCGCCAAAACAAGTTACAGCTTTTTCAGAATCAGAGAAAAAAGAAAACGTAATTTATCCCTGCCGGGAGTACACTTCAGTACTTTCTTGAACACAGTTAGGCAAGAGAAAAATGTATCGAGTCTTGCGTAATTGAAGTTCCCGGAGAAGCCCTGATATGCTGAGTCCTGAAGTTACAGAATGGATCACATCACACACAGATACCCATTAGTAATGAAACCATAAATATTCAGCTGTCTCGTTCATTTTGTTTCCTGTAGATACAGTGTTTCTTTCTGCCATTTCTTATCTTCATCAACATGGCCAAAATAACCAAATTATTGCGGTTGTACTCTTGGAAGTCCCAAATACTTCTGAAACACAGGTGCTAGTTTGTCCAATTGGGGTTATAATAAGGTTTGTATTACACAATTTGGGTTTTTCTGCAACATGGCGGGCTCTGTGGAATAGGACCAGCTCCATGTGTAGCTATAAAGGGCTCATTTTAAGCTAAATAAAACAATGATTCTTCGTGTTAGTTTACTTTACACTTAGTTAAGACATAGTTAAGAATATTGTATTTCATTTCTGTCAAATATCTCTTTAAATACTACACACTGCTCCTTTTAAATAATTTAATTAGCTATTTGTTTTCCTCACACTACCATCTCTGTTATAAATAACTGTTTTGTTGTGGTAGGTTCAACAAGCTTGGGCTGGATAAGATAACAGCTGGAGAGGAACCAAATCCCTCAAATCAGGTGGAAGAAGTCCTTTCTTACACTCCTGTCCAATCAGCCCCACTCAACAGCGAGAAGATCGTCTATATTGACATCGGAACAGCCCATTCTGCTGCTGTTACAGGTGAAATATTCCCATTATCTTTGTAATATAACTTGGGTACAAAGATGTTTGTAATGATGCTTCTCTGTGACTGCCTTCACAAATGTATGTAGAGGTAAGTAGAAGGTCAAATTACAGCTTATCGCTTCTATCATGTTAAACCTGAGTAAAGCCGAAGAGAAAGCTAAATGAGGTTGTCAATAATCAAACATGGTTTCAGTAATTGTGCCGATATTGATTCAAACACTTAAGCACCCTTCAAGTACCATTTGTGTAATTCTCATCGATTTTCTCACCCATATTACTCTTCTCCAGAGAGGGGTCAATGTTTTACCTTTGGCAGCAACCAGCATGGCCAGATGGGCTGCAGTTCCCGTCGCAGCAGCCGTATGCCGTACTTAGTGCCGGGCCCACAGACTGTCACTATGGCTGCATGCGGAGATGCTTTCACCTTAGCGATTGGATCTGGTGAGTAGATGCGATGTTTTAATCTCTGGTTTTCTGTGAGTCACAACGTGATAAAGCTGTTATACACAGGACAAGGCCTTTCCTTGTTGAACACTAGGATTATAGTGAGTTGTGAGTTTAAAATCATAAAGTGTCACTTCATCATAAAGAAAAATGTGTTTCCACCGTGTATGAGTAGAAGTCACTCAACACAGCAGAGTTAATCTAAGCTCTGAATGGAGCCTGCCTTGCTCATACACATGTTGTTTAACTGGTTTGGAAGTAAAAAGAGGATTGTTGGATATATTGCTTCTTACTGAGAATCAAGCTGGTTTAAACAGACCCTCAGAATAGCAATACTATTTTGTTACTCGAACAAGTTTCAAATCTCAGAAAAAAAAGTCTTAATGTCATAATGAAGGGATCACATAGTTTAAATTAATTCCTCAAACGTGGGAAAGTGGTTGTGAATAATATAAACTAGACATGGTTTTTATTTAGTTAATAAAACGTGTCAAGCCATCAGTTTGGTCCTTTTAAACATGTGTGTTGACCAATAGGTAACAGATGTATGCATCCGTTCGTACTCATGGTTCTGTAAGTGTGAGCATTTTGTTCTTATAACAAGGGTAAAGTGGTAACATGTCACTTTGTGCTTTAATGAATGCATTGTGCCCCGGGGGTAAAGCCATGCCTGTAGGTGTTCTTTATAAAGGGAAAGCTTTGTTCAACAGACAGAGCCATTATGTTGCCACTGCCGGAGAGACAGAGCTGTCAGTTAGAGATTTGTGTGGGGTAATGAATCTTTGTGCGCTGCAGTGTGACAAAATGGTGACCAGCTCCTACTTCTTATTGTTTTTTTAGATGGTGAAGTGTACACCTGGGGGAAAGGAGCCCGTGGACGCCTCGGAAGAAAAGAGGAGGATTCTGGGATACCAAAGGCTGTGCAGCTAGACGAGGGCCACCCGTTCATGGTGACATCAGTGGCTTGTTGTCATGGCAACACTCTGCTGGCAGTGAAACGTAATATTTTATTTATTACCCCTTGTTAAGCACTATGAGATGTTAGGATGTGGGGAAATCTAGCAGAGTTAGTCATCCCACAATGAAAGACAGGCGGAACTGGAGACCAGCTTCCTCTGATATTGGCAACAGAGATTTTGAACCTAAACAGACCAATTTATAACTTTGAAAGCTCAGTGGTGAAAGAAAAGTTCCTCTACTTCCTGACACCAACACTCTTAACATTGCTTGTATTCAAAGAGAAAATAATTCACTTAAACTTATTCGGGTATAAGTGCACAGACCTTAACAGGTATTGTAGGTGTGATATTATTGGTAGCAGCACATGACAGACTTGTATCTATATTTAATTAATCATTATTTGCCTCATTATTGGCAAATTGATTCATGAGCTGAACATCAGTTGTACAAATGCAATAGAGTGATGTGCTGAAGTTTTCCTCCTATCCTTTGCTCTTTTGTTTCAGCTCTGATTGACGAACCCGTCCCGAGATGATTTTGTCCCGTGTCAGTGTTTGTCGTGAAGCCCCGCTGTGGCGTGAGGTGAAGGACAGTTTTCTCTGACTAAATCCTCCCAAAGGGCCCATCTGTGCCGCTCTTGAAAGATTCCCTTTCACACTGCAGCTGCTGCCACAGAACGTCACTTGGTCTTTCTCTCTATTTAGATTTGTCCGCCGGAAATGAAACAGCTTTTCCTTCACTGGTTGATATGATGGAGCAAAACACACAGTAAAGGTCGATCCCTGACTCTTACACCCGGTGCACCTCACAATCAGGCTGGTTAAATGATTGTTGTAACACTGTTACTGAAGCTGGGTCGCGGGAAGTCATCAAGCAGCTTTCATGTGGGGGGCTATTGTCCTCTCTCACGTGCATGATGAACCATGAAAAGCCAGTAAAAGTCCAACTGGTTTGAGCCCTCTTAAGCCACTGGTGAATGAGATGACATAATGCATCGAAGTGAAAAGAATGAAAGCCACTTCAGTGTTCAGTAACTCATCAGTCAAATGAACCAAGCGTATAAATCTTGATCCCTTGGTCAGTGGTCACATTGTGCTTCATTGGATTAGGACTCGTTGTGAAGCGTTTGTGTGTAAACGCCAGTGTTCAAACCAGTTAACGACTTGTGTAGTGTTTCACAAAACCCAACCTTTTACACAAAGAGACTTGTGTATTTTTGGAAGAGTTTGTTGTATGTCACACAGAAATGTGTATTATAAGTTCAACATGATGGTGAAAGTATTTGAATGTAAATCCTTTGTCTCAAACAAACACACACATACACAAACTCAAAATTGTAAATCTAATTTGTGGCCATTTAAAGTATTTAAGATAGCACCATTTTATGGGATGAACCTTTTTATTAAGTTACAGTCATGTCCAAAGAATTAAATGTATGTTTAATTTGCACCTGTACATTCACATTGTTTCCAACTGAACAATTGACTGTATATAAATGTTTCATCTGTGTTGTTGTTGTTTATTTGTGGTTTTATATATATTTATATACACAAATGTTTTGTATGTACATTTGTACATAATAGCCTTGTCTACTCTTAAATTTCCTTCTCTGAACTTTATTTTACTAACTATTAAATTGGCCAATAATGCTGATTCTCTTGTTTTTCCCTATACACTGCTCTGTCTTTTCATTAACGACATCAACGATGGTCGATAGTTGAATAAGCTTGTGAGCCCCATTGTTGGCGTGAATATGCTGCTAGTTAACTTTATAGGTGACTTAGCTGTGATAGCACATGTTAATATGTTTCTATATTAATGTTTTATATATATTATGATAACAGCCATGCAATGATCCCATTATTATAATGTAACCCTTGAATAATACAATTTTATATTCGAATATATTTGGCCAATGAACAGCACACAGTTAGGAGATGCTAAGGCGTTCAGAAAGAGGCGTCTTGTTACCACCTTTACTCTAGTCTAACATGTATCACATGTTGCTGAAATTGATATTCATGTTGAATTGATCTGAGAACAAACTGGCTCTTGTGGCTGCTAATGGATGCGTGAAGATCAGACAGCTAATCATTCTGATCATGACTGATCATGGCACTGGGATGCTAAAACATTGTTTTACAGGTAACCACCTTAAACAATCAGATAAAACCTGCAAAATAACCCATAGTGTAGTACATTTGTAGTTTCAGTAATGATCAGCTATTATAATAATTTTTCTCTTACAGTATAATATAAAGATTATAAAGACACTCATGAGAGGGGACTTTTTTTTCAAAGGGCAATCACACTTTTAATTAACTATTCGGAATTGAAGAGGTGAAAATACCTGTTCTGTGGGCACGGATCGATTACCATTGTTTCCTAGTATGATGATGTAATGATGATGTAATCCAGAGGCAATACATCAGGTGAAAACTGATCTGCGTGTGTGTGCCTTTGTGTGTGTGAGTGCCTATGTGTGTGTGTGTGTGTGTGTGTGTGTGTGTGTGTGTGTGTGTGTGTGTGTGTGCCCATCTGTGCCACTGTCAAAAAACGACGTCCACTCCTTTGTTGCTTTCATTCTTGCAACAATGTGGTATTAACATTTTAAACAGGCAGCAATTGAAGACAAAATAAAGGAAAAAATACAACATTGCTTGAGTCTTTGTTTGCGTGCTCCACCACCAGAGGGCGTGTGTCACCTCTGACAGGACTGTGTATTACATCAATTAGACTTTTTTTTATCTTTGGATTTTTCCCTCAACAACTAAACCCTTGTCACCTTTAAATAAACAAGTTAGGCAATTATATATTTTATATTTCTCATGTCCTTACCAGCTTTGTTTACCTTGCATCTTTTAATAGGCTTTCATTTTAAAAAATAATAATGCTAAATAGTTCATAAAAGCACAGCAAATAAAACAGTTGATCTCATTAGAGGCCACTGCAGCCAAACAAAAGCCCAATTAAAGATCCATAAAGGAGATGAGAGAGATAAAATGGTGTTCCAGCTTCTTGACTCCTCCTGCGCGGAGGAGGAGGCGGGACTCGGTGCACCTAAACAGACGGAGGGGTTGAGCATTGTGTTCAGTCTGTCAGTCTGCATCCACAGAAGGCCACACGGCTGCACTGGTGGACATAATAAACCCCGAGCTGTAACCTTACACACCAGGCTTTCAGGACGCATTCGCGATCTTTTCTGCAAGGTTCCCCGGACTGTCGAGCGTCGGTCTTTTTGTCGCCTCCCGGCTGCAGGAGGAGACGCTGGGGAGGACGTGCCTCCTGAAAGACGATCGGTCGCTGGCGGAAGGGACGTGATATGAACCCCCCATCGGCTTAAACGGCAGTGCAGCTAAATAGCCCCGTTTTCCGGGGGGGTCGGAGGAAAAGGACGTTTTATAGGCTACCTGTAACCTGAAGGCCCAGAAATATCGACAGAACCCGCAGCGATGCCCGGGTTTGATTACAAGTTTCTGGAAAAGCCAAAGAGACGCTTCCAGTGTCCGCTGTGCAGCAAGGCGATGCGGGAGCCGGTCCAAGTGTCTACCTGTGGACACCGCTTCTGTGACACCTGTCTGCAAGAATTTCTGAGGTACGGTGTGTGTTCGTGTGTGCATTGGATCCCCCTGTCTGTATGTGTGCTTGTGTGTGCATTAGATCCACGTCTCTGTATGTGTGCTTGTGTGTGCATTAGATCCACCTCTCTGTGTGTGTGCATTAGATCAGCCTCTGTGTGTGTGCATTAGATCAGCCTCTCTGTGTGTGTGCATTACATCCACATCTGTGTATGTGTGCTTGTGTGTGCATTAGATAAGCCTCTGCATGTGTGCATTAGATCCACCTCTCTGCATGTGTGCTTGTTTGTGCATCTGAGGCGATACTGACACTTCAGTGTTGTCTAGTTTCGGTCGAGCAGCAGTAAATAAAGGATGTGTAGGTGTGTCCTCCTCACCTTTCCACAGCAGGCTGTTACATTAGTAGTATTTTTTTGTGCCGCTACACAGTAACAGACTTTCTTGCTAAACAGGCCTGCTTAACAAGAAATGGACTGAACAGTCCTCCCTGTGGATCCAGGTGGGGCTTCTACCAAACATCCCCTCTACATACGTGCTCTTATGACTCACTGTGTCAGCATGGGAACATGAATAAAGGGGGCTTTATCAGTCATTCATGTTTTTGTTAGGACAGGTGGACGTTGTCTGTGTGATCAGTGAGCCAACAGACAAAGTTTTTTTTTATTTTGTACACATCATTCAAAGGAGGACGAGGTTGTGCCTCTGCAGATATCTCGTTTTGGACTAATTTTGTCTTCAGGATGAAGACGTAGTATTTCTTTTTGTGTTTTTGTGAGTGAACTGAAGAGGATCCAAGACCCAATCCTGTCTGTGTTTTTGCCCTGAGGTGGCTGAGCTTGCATGGTTTACTTTACATTTGTGTGTGTATGTGTCTGTGTGTGTGTGTGTGTGTGTGTATGTGAGGGCAGTGCAGTGGAGTCTTGCCTCCGGTACTGGATTAGCCAGATTCCTTCATCAGTGTCAGTCAGGGTACAGGAAGACCTTTCACACAAAGGTCAGACAACCTTTTAATCCACTCACCTCAGATGTCTGCGTTATGACCTGTAGGGAGAGAGTTTTTCTTTCATATTTTTTGTACCTAGTACTGCCAAATATTAAGTTCAATACAAGCCCACACCTAAAAATCTTGCACAGAATCACAGGTTGAAATTTAAGTCTGACCTTGCCAAGACACAAAAGTGACATAAACACATATTTGCAGACAGGAATAAACAAAAGGAGACAAAATAATCAAGAACAACTTGTCATGAAGCACACATGTATCTCAGAACTACTGCATTCAGTTGTCTCTGTATGCTGTACATGGAAATTATTCCCACCAGAGGTATCAAGTGTCTAAAACTAAGTCCAGTTGCGCTGGCTTCAACCCTCCTCAGATATTCACACAGGAACCGTACTGTTTTTACGGCCAGCCGCCCCGTGCTGTGGACACCAACAATGTTGGCAGGTAGTGACCCGAATCTGAGTTAGTGGTGTGTGTGGAAAGCTAGTTATAACATGCACTTTGAAACCTCTGGTGGAGATGACATGTTATAGCTGCCCACAGTCTCTAAAAATGTCTTTGAATCACATTAGGTTGCCACAAAGCCTTCTAGCTCTCAAATAAGTTGAGTTAAATATGACAATTCAATTGTTCGATATAATTTCACTGGTCTTTAAAAAAGCCATGGTTTCTTTTGTGTGGTATTGTTTCTGGTGAGAAATCAGCTCAGCCAGACTGGTCTGCAGTCATTTTCAGCTTTATTTCAGTCCAAAAAATACTTTAAAATGTCTTCAGTTCTATCAGATGAAAGTTGAAGATGTCCGGAGGGAAACTCAAGCAAATTAACAAATTCATTGGAAAGTGCATTGGCTATTAGGAAAGAGGAAAATATCGGATTTTGGCAGCTTCCTTGTGTCAGATAAGAAAGTTCTAGTTGGCAGGAGATTTGGAATCATGGCTATGACTACATGAACCACTGTCGTGAGCTGCTGATGTGTGTCTTGAGTCATCAGCGAGCCTCCTCTGGTGCACTAAACTGCTGATCAATGAGTTTGGCCCGCCGCTGTCTGCCTCATCCTGCCCGCCTCCGTGTTCGTCCTCCAGTGGATGCTCTTTATACTCCCACAGACTGAGTTCATCCAAAGTTATGCAACTTATCAAAGTTCTTTGTTGAGTATCTGTGTGCTTTGCCGGGATGTCAGTGAAGGTGTGATCAGTGTTTCCTCCCACCTGCCTCGTGACATAATTAGCGGCTCAATCATCTGTGACAAGTTCCTCTTGGTGACACTTCCTGGTTGGACTGCCTTTACAAAGGAGGTCTAAGTTGTTGGTTATCAAAGTATTTATTCATGCTATATAGATTTGTTATACGCCATTAATGAGAACCTGTGAAGTACTATAAGCATTTATAAACATGACGTCACCACGTTATCAGGATAATAAACACTGGATTCATTTACAATGCAATACTCGCTGGTTTCGGCTGTAATCCTGACGGAAGGCATCTCTTTTCTACCAGTGAAAGGCTTTAAAATAACATTTCTAGTCCTCCACCAACGTAGAACCGAACTTGAAGCCCTCCAGTCAAAAAGGCGTTTGTCTTGTTCCTACAATTGAATGTTTGACTTTCACTGTGTGCAACGATAATGTGCAGTTTGACACTAGAAGGTCGGAAAGAGGACACATGATGAAAGTTAAAGGCCTACGAGCGCGATCTGTGACATCACAAATGCACACTGAGTTGACTTATGTTTTTGCTTCTGCAAAACCATGTCAGACACATTAGAGTTTATAGTTGAGGTTGGTTTAAACGCCATAACACATGTATGGAAGAAAACTATAACGGCAACAGCAGATGATATTTCCGCAGCTCTTGTGCTCTCAGTGTCTGAACACAGACACACAGTAACACAGACACACACACCACCACACAGTAACACAGTAACACAGACACACACACCACCACACAGTAACACAGACACACAGACACACAGTAATACAGACACACAGACACACACACCACCACACAGACACACAGACACACAGTAACACAGACACACAGACCCAGCCAGCTGGCTCCCTTGTCACCTCTTAGATTAACTGAGTCTGCCAGTTGAGGTCAGCTCAGCTCTCGTGGACAGTGCATGGATCTTTTTGTATGGAAAGTTCAAGTTTACTGAGGCTGACAGACAGTAGTTAGCTAATTCGTTGCCCGTTGCGCAATGAGGTTGATCCTGTCCTGTAATTATCGAAGGCTGTGTGACATCCAGTCCAGGCTTGCCGGCCAAGTCTGCACACTTTCACAATGACAGCTCCGCCATTGTCTCCAGAGCCGGCTGCTCTGTTGCAACAAGACACCCATGAATGCTACTGGATGGCATCGCTTAAGTGTTTATCTTCCTTTCTCAAGAAATATTCTCCGCCACACTGAGACATTAATAAATACTTTAATCTTACATGTTCCCATCAAAACAAAGTGTAACTTCGCGGAGAGCCGTTCGAGGACACGCGTGAATCGTTCTCACTTTACCGCGTCGCTCGATGCCGAGGAGCGCTGCTGTGTAACTCCGTGCCCACAGGCGTGTTAGCATGTGATGCTAATGGGCCGTGTTTCCGCCCCGGGAGGAATAAGTGAATACTCTCCAACGCTGCCGCAGTCCTGGAGGCTTCCCCAGCTCTAAGGGAGAGTCATGGGGTAAAAGCAGTCCAGCCCTGAAGCCTTTACACTCACCGCAATCAAATATGAGTCACATGCCTCAACTATGTGCATGCTGATTGGGGCAGGTCTTTGTTTTAGTAACAATAAAAACACTGTGACTCTAATAAAGGAGCATGAACTCTTAATGGTATGTAAGAGAATTCGCTTGGCCGTGTGAGATGGCTATATAGAGCTTATGGCCGTGCCACACATGCCGGGCCTCATGGCTCATCAGTCTTGGGGCCACTGAGCCAGAGTGATGCTTTGCAGTGTGACAGTGTTGTCTATGTGGGATGATGCAGCGCCGTGCCGCCGACTTGACAACGGTGTAATTGGGTTGTTCGGCGCTGGAGCTTCTTGCTACAGGCCTCCAAACTGCTGACTTACAGAGAGTCACCAGGAACTCACAAGTCGGCTAATATGAGACATTGTTCAGCCTCAGTTATTCACCGTTCAAAAGCAGGGGGAGTGTTGTATTTTTCCAGTTGGCCATGATTACATTTCTCCTCACACATCCAATATTTAGTTCAGTTTTTCCTCACATCGATGTAGTCGATACTCTTTTTTTCCTCCCACACTTTCATAGTACTCATGCCCTGATGCACAATCACCAACAGAATCAGTAGTAATACCTCCTCTTACCTACTTCTGTCTCTTCTTCCTCCAGCAGCTGCCCGCCTCCTTTGAGAATGTTGGCAGACTTTAGTGGTTGCTACCTTTTTAGGATAAGTCCTTTTTTTTTTATAAAGGATCGTTGTTACTGAGTGTTTAAAGCTATTCAGAAAAAAACATGCTATGCCCGTCAGGCTGTGAATAATCCCTGAATAATTAAGTAGTTAAGAAATGGTTTAAAATAACCAGATTTGCACAGATTGATCGTCTTTATTTGAAACTTACAAACGAAAAGAACACGTTCATCTCATCTTGGATTGGATGGGATGAATGTACGAGATCACACGAGAGTCCAGTCCAGATGTGCTGCACGGTCTGCCTCCAACATGGAGACTGGAAACAGGAAAACTGCTCGGTCTAATCCCCAAATGTCTAAAGCTCACTAATAACAGATGTAGCTGTTTAATCCATACAAACATACAGAAAAGCCACTTTAAATTACTAGTTAAAAAAGTAGTTCACAAATATTAAAAGACAGATGTCATCTCGGATGTGTTCGGCGCTGTCAGCCCGTGATAATCTAGATTAGCAAGGTTTTCTGGACTTTCAGCACATGATGAATGAACGTCTGTCCGTTCTGCCTGCAGTGGTGTGGTGGGATGTACGAAGAGGGCGTTTCTTGAAGACCTAAATGTGCCGCCTTGGTGCCCAGTGTTGTGTGTAAGTCTGTCACTTGAGGCAGCTGGGGCTTTGTGACTCAGTGGGTTGCTGTATCTGAATGGGACCGGTGCCATGGATGGCTGATGAATGACGTGTTTTCATCACCATCCCATCACAGAGACATTGACTGTCCCCCGCAGGTGTCCGAAGGCTGCACAGGCGTCTGGGGGTTCAGATCCGGAGAGTTTCGGGGGGCTCTGCTGTCCCGACCTTTTCTCACGACACGGCGGTCAGTGCGCTGCACAGAGAGATGTTCTGTTGAGTTAGTGAAAGCCCTCCGCTCCGCACTTTGGGGTCTGTGAGGGCTTCTTAGAGCTTTGCACTGAGGATGCTGTCATGATGTCATCGATGCAGGATTAGGAGCCACTCACTCTGAGAAGAGTGAAATGCATAGAATCATACATGCTGCAAGAAACAGTAGGGAAGAGTGTATGTTGTTAGACTGTCGTGTGCACCTACGCTGCCATGATGTGCAGCACCTGTAAAGTCGAGAAACGGTCAACAGCTGCCGCCGAGCTGCGCCGCCCACTCCTTCCTCTTATTCCAACGGCAGCGGAAGGAGGAGACAGTTGGTCGCTGAATGTTCCCGACACTCATGGACTTTGTAACTAATTATTATGTGATAAGTTAAACACCGGTGCTTTCGTACAGCTGCTCCAAACATTTACATTTCAGTACTTTCTAGGTCAGAAATAGAACTCAAGCCTTTCTCACACCACGGCCGCCTGAATGTTGACTTGGCAGTGTGAACTCGAGCTGCATTTCCGTCAAGGATCCAACAAGTGGTTATTTCTTAGCTCATCAATTCATTATTAATAATAGAAATAGCTACTATAATAACTTCCCAGCGTACAAAGTGATTCACTTGCTCCGTCTGACAGCAGTCTAAATACAAAGTTGTTCAGTTTGCAATAAAGAATCATTTAAGAGGTTGTCATTGCTCTACCATTCCCTTTTGAGTCTGGACGCATATCAAAGCAACTGGATCAGGCCGTTAGTGAAAGTCTGAGAATGTAATCCAAACCAACACAGGAAACGACCCCAAATCACAGTGTTTTATGAGCATAAGGAAATGAATGTTGACATCCGATATCCAGCAATTACGCATGTTTGGAAAGTCTAGCTTGAAGAAATGAGATGTCAACTCGTAGCCCGCCGCTAAGACGTGTACGTTCTCACTGGGCACGATCACCAGGGAGGGCCAACTCGTCCCCGGGATCTTTTTCTGACCAACGCCGTGACAAATTACATGTGAGCAAATGCGACCTTTGTTTACAGAAAGTAAACTTTCCCATTATGGTTTTTGACTCGAAAAAACAAACGTTAGCGAAGCGTAATAAGCAACTCCTTTTAAACCAAACAGCCGGTTCTGGCCATGAAGGCATTTGCGAAGAAACTTGTTTAACTTAATAACCCTGTTCTCGGGAACTTCCTCTGAAACGTTGCTCTCCAAGCCTTTTCCACAGTGCTATTAGCCGGCGTGCTTCAGGATAAGGTAATTGTGGCGCGTCTCCTGGGAGGAAGTTGAGAGGCTTTAGTGATGCAGCTGTGATGATGACATTGCCGGGAGAAAGTGTCCTGTCCACTTCACACAGCTGCAGACGTCCCCCAGCTCGCAGACAAGTCAAGATGTTGTTGTGAGTCTTGTATTGTGACAGCTGCTCGCATGAATGTAAAACAAAATGAGCGCGGGCGCGTCAATGAACGATCAAGGTCACTTCAAATTTTTAGGGGGATTTTCTTTTGGAAATACTTACCGTCTTGAAACGTAGACACTCTCAGCGCGTCACTTTGAGGTCACATCTTCTATTTGCTGTTATGGAGTCGACAGCGTGTTGAGGCGTAATTCGTTGACTTTTGAAAAACTCCTGAAAACGAAGGATTTGATTCGATTCATAAGCAAAGCAGCCTTGAGAGTTCAGCCAGCTGCAGCTTTACACAAGAATACACCATAAATGCTCTGACCTTTTCATTTCTGAGCACTTCAAAAACAAGTCGTAAGCCTCCAGTGGACTTCCACATTAACCGTGACTGTCTGTCCAAATCAGGCGGTGACCACAGTGTCCGTTCACCGCTCGCACGAATTATGTGACGGAGAGTGGCGTGAAGGCAATTTGTGGTTTAAAGAAAGGCTTAAAGCTGCGACTGAACTTCCTCTCAGCTGAATCACTCGAAGTTAACAAAGTCAAATTATTGCAATTACTGCCGGACGTCACAAGGTCGAGTTGCTCTTTCTGAGAATCAGACATTGTATATCGGCTATTTGCTGTTTCTGAGGCAAGGCAGGTTAATTAATCTAACACTCACACACAAGTCAATTTGAAGGGTTTTATTACAGGGCAGAGAAATACGTTAAAGATCAGAGAGATGCTGAGAGGTTGGGGAGAACAAGTACCAAACTATTCACAAACATTTTCTATAATATTAATTCTGTTTTGACCTTTGAACCCAGATCATAATCTGGGTCTGTGGGTGTACTTGCTATGGAAGCCAACATCCACCTCTTAAACATATCATGTGTAACGGCAGTACTTTTACAAGGCAGTAGATTTACCCCCTTAAGTTTCACAACAAACTGCTTCTCCTACCTCATCCCTCCACCCATCTCCTTTGCGTGGCCGGATGATCACGCCAGCCCATAAACAACAGATTATCTAAAGCACTGGAAGTAAAACCAAAGTCCGTTCACGTGAACATCTGGGATTATTACTCATTGTACACTATGTACACACAACCACAACAAGTGCAGCATTGTAAGGCTGAAAAGGGAAGTCCGTCTGTTTACCATGGGCGGTTTGGGTAATAATTTAACTGTCCACAATTGTTTCCTCTTGCAAATAAGTTCGGAAGTTAAATTTACCACTGCTGTGATCGTCTGACCGTCTGTGTTTCTTTCCCCATCGTCTGTTTAGTGATCACAACTCAGCAAGTTGTAACCACCATCTTCAATATGTTTAACTGTGATTGGTATATGTGAAATCAGGTTTTTTCTTCATCTACTTCATGTGTTGGATGTGTAACCTGCTGCCTATGAATTGTATACCTCTAAATGTTGACAAGTCAGATGTGTGTATGCAGCTCCTACAGTAGCCAGACATGCCTCAACTTGCCCTCCTCCATCAGAGGACCTTTAAAATAATTCTCCCAGGCTTTTGGGCCAAAGAATTAGGGAAGAAATTCCAGCTATGCTGCAGAGCATTTTGCCCCTCGCACACTGAGCATGCTGGGACCAAGCCGCCAAACCCAGCCCTGCTGCTGGAGCACAGCCAGTTGGCCCAGATTCGAAAAAGCACGGCTAGTGCTTACACGTGCCCGGGTATGCATGCTATGTGAGAGAGCTTGAGATAAAGGTGTGATTATCAGAACATGTTCATGCTGTCGGCCTGTTCCCACATCTGCGCCACAAAACCTGAGAGCTCCTCCAGAAGTTCCTAATGAAGGCTCATAGTTTGGGTGTTAATGACCGTTTTAGGGTTTACCAGCAGCTATTCTGAGGTGCAGTTCGTGCTCAGCCATTGCAAAACCATTCCCACTCTGTCTGGCTACATCTGTGCTCTGCTCCCTATTGTAGTAATTGAGCCCCCTGCCCCCCCCCCACCCCTTCAGTCTGTTTGTCTTGTGCACAGGTCATTGAACAGGCTAGAAAGCCGACGGACCCGCTGCACATACGCGCACACACGTGCCCAAACTCCCACAGAACAGATTCCAGATGGATGCTTTTATTTCTCTGATTTGTGTAAAACGTCTGCACATAAATTAATCTCCGAAAACGTTAAATGAAATCGCAACAGAGGAACGCAGCGTCACACACACCATCAAGCACCCTGTCAGAGCCGAATAAGTCACTAGATCAACAGACAGTTAATTAACTATTTTTGAATGTGAATATGAATGTAACAGAACTAATGTCATGTTATTATTCATATAGGAAGTGAACCTTCTGGCCTGCGATGAGCAGTGTTTAACATGAAACACCTGCAGAGTTTCCACTGGGGTCTGGATGTGTGATGCTCCTGTGATCCGCTCGCCGAGAGCTTGCTCGTATTAGGGAGTTGTGTTTAGGAGCTGGCAGCTGAGTGACCGCTGCAGTGGTTGCCGAGCTGACAGGCAGGCATGTGAGGAATCTGTGTCTGAGGTCTGAAAGGAGAGCAGCTGGGAGTGAGGCAAAGAGCGCGGGGAAGTGAGCGACTTGCTGCCAGGGCACCTGTCTTCAGTGAAAGGCTCCTCTGTAGTGCAGAACAGGTGTCGACAGAGCAGTTAAGCCCTTCAGTTGAAGCGTACACACTATGAATCAGTCATTTATCCACTGGGCCCATCAATGTTAAGGTCAATGCCCAGTTGCCCTCGGCCTTTCCGCCCTTTTTAGCGATGAGGTCTTCCTTCCTGCCAAGACTCTTCCATCCTGCTCTCATCAGCTGGGCTGTTCACTGTGGTGGCCCTTTAACAACCAGCTCAATGACTCTGTTCACTACATGAACTCCCTTGTGTTGGGTCTCAGGATGTCACTCGCAGCTCATTTTCAGATATGTCAACATGGCGTGCTGCTCTGATCCCCGTCATCCTGCCTCTGAACAGGAAAGCTATTGACCTAGTGAAAGGAAGTCACTCTGTCAGGTGCAGATGGGTCATTCAGCTGGCTCATTCAGGAGGAGGGGGGCGCTTGTTTTGACTTTCTCATCAGATTGGCGGATTGTGTCGGTGGATTAACAAGTGGCACGTGTCACCTAAATGTTAAGTAACGATGACTGCAACTAATGCCAAAAAATGCCAATCACAATTTCCCAGAGGCCCAGTTAATGTCTTCACATTGTTCGTCTAAAATGCAAAGATATTCAGTGTAACACCAACGCATGCTTAATATGGAGAAGCTGAATATATTTGCAAAATGGTTGCAGATTATTAAACAAACAATGTGGTACATAACACACAGAACCAGTCACAGGCCTTCAAGAGCACTTGTGTCAAAAATAATTGTAAAGAAATAAACAAGTGAGCAGCTCTCAGACTGCAGAAAAACTGACAAATTCTTGAAAATGGAAAAACTTCATCTCCCTCAAAAGCTTCATTATGAGCCGTGTGACATCTCTATTTGTTGCTTATTCCTTTATCTATTTCTTTTTGCTCCCACTCATCTCTTTTATGAACCAATTGAAAATCTTGTCATCTATCTCATTGTTGCTCCCAGCAACAGGGGCAGGTTGAAGAATTCACGCTTGAGGAACAATGCAGCTGAGGCGCTTTTTGAAACAAAGGAGGAGATTTGACGTCAGCACCTCACCTCGCCGAACAAAGAAATTGCATCCACAGAGCAGACAAGTGGACAACGGCAGGAGGCTCGGCTCCGCGCTGGCTCCGAATCACTCATAGGAGGGCGCGATCAGGCCGGGGGCGGTTTGCTTCTTTTGGACTTTATCGACATGCACTCTTCAGATTCAGAACAATAGGAAAAACTAGATCTGCATGGCTGAGATTTGATGGTATAACTGCTGATAGAAAGCACTGATTTATAAATTTTTTGTGATTTAGCACTTGTTTGTGCCTGTGCTCACTGTCTTCCAACTGCTCTCCCTCCCACACACACACACACACACACACACACACACACCTAAAAAGCCCTCACCTCACCTCCCCTCCCCTCCCAGTTACCATGGACACAAAAGCAAAGACCCTAAAATTGTCACTGCCAGTGATGTGCACACCTAACAGACCTGAATCAGCTTACAGACAAATCAGGGAAAGGAGCTTTTCTGCTAACAATTCAATGGAGATGCAAATGAGCCGGAAGCAGAAATCCACATTACATAAGGCTGCTTTCTTTTTGGATATCTTTGAGGTAAAGCAGGGCTTTGTACAGGTGTGAGCATCCAGGAAGAAAAGTTGAAGTAAATAAGAGGGGAAAGTTGCCAGTTTTGCTGCACAAGAGGAACGCAAGTGAGTCATGACACATCCAAATCCTGGCTGCGCTCCCCACGCGGGGATAATGATGAATCATGGCGGATCACGACTATAATCCAAATCATTGTCCTGTCACCATACTGCATCATCTTTAGGTTCTCATGACCTCACACGCAAAGTTCAAGTGAAAGCGGAATGTGCTTATCATTCTCACAGCAACGGCGAGGCTGAGTCATTGTGTCGACATTTCAATCTACTGTCAAGTTGCTGTTAATGATCCTGCGAGCTCTCCTCCAACTCTCCCTTTATATATGGACGTGTCACTGAGGGCATCGCGCGTCTTTTCGAAAGGTGTTCTTGTGAGATCGGTCTAAAATAACTCCCTTACACAGTCAAGCTGATAATGTTTTACTCACACCTGCTATTTCCCTCTTACAAAGCAGGTCAGCTCCAGAGATGTGTGTGTGTGTGTGTGTGTGTGTGTGTGTGTGTGTGCGCGCACACACTCTACAGGCCTGTCATTATGTCTTTAAAGC
>CAAKHC010002867.1:32341-44944 GCA_901007825.1 Macroramphosus scolopax | reverse complement strand
AGGTGTTCTTGTGAGATCGGTCTAAAATAACTCCCTTACACAGTCAAGCTGATAATGTTTTACTCACACCTGCTATTTCCCTCTTACAAAGCAGGTCAGCTCCAGAGATGTGTGTGTGTGTGTGTGTGTGTGTGTGTGTGTATGTGTGTGTGTGGACTGTGAGTGGAGCGTTTTTCTGTGAAGAGCAGAAAAGAAAAGGCTGCTGGTTGCTGGTGGCAGAGCTCCTCTTTATGTTGTTACAGGCAATTTGACAGTTAGTGTTCATGGCATCAATCCCGCACATTGCAACAAACTAAAAAGGCTTAAGAGGAACGGCGGCGGATGATCTTCTTCTCCTCCGGAGTTACAGACGGAGCTGACAAAAATTTGTCAGTCGCAATCAATCAAAGTGTAATTCACAAAGCAAGAATGTATATCGCAAACATAAAGTAGTGTTGTGGGGTTGATTCTGCTTCGTGATGTGTTTCGTTTCCTCTTCCGGTGTGAAGGGTGAACAGGTGCAAGTTACTTAAAAGATCCGTTGCCTATAAGATGTGACTGGTCGGGGGGGATTATCTGCACTGCCCACCTGCTGCTGTTGGTGAGAGAGAGAGAAGAGACGTAGAAATGGAGAAATAATCTGCTCTGTCCTGGACTTGGAGAGATTATTGTGGTCTGTGTTGACAAATTTCTGGCTGACTACAGGTTCTCTGGTGTTTTGACAGTTGAGACAGTCACTTATATAAAACAATAGAAGCAGTATACTTAATCTAGAGGATGTTTCTCTGAGGCTGTGTGTGTTCAGGGTGTCAGATCTGTGTGTTTAAAACATTCAGAACTTTATTTCTGGTCTGGCCCTTAGCAATGAAACAGAACCGGAGAACTCCTTGTTACGAGTTTCTATAAACGTCATTTACGATACAATCCTTCCCTCTTCCGGGGCCACGAGCTCCTGTAGGTCTCGCACACCCTCGTAGTGAGCGAGATCATGAAACTTCACCTCTTAGTGGTCTGTGATTGATGTCTTGCCTCTGGTTTCCAAGTGCAGAGTAAATTCACTTTAAAGAGAAACTGTCCCACGTGTCCTCTGGTTGAAACAGATTGCGGCGGTTTTGAAAGTCATAAAAGAAACCCCACGGAGAGAAAAAAGAGGTTGTTACACAGGACTAATGAGCAGTTGGGACCGGCCAACAAGTCGTTGGCATGTCCCTGTTCATTCTCCCAGCTTCGACGGTCCACACCTCCGACTGTAGGTGATGCTTGTGAATTATCCTACGAGACGACCTCGTGCATGGCGACATAATTGGTTAAAGGAGCATGAAACCTCTTGATGAAAAAATCCTTTTAAAATTTTTAATGACTTTTTAGCACTAACGTCTTGCGGGATTCGGGGTCAGGATCTGTTTTTTTTCTTTAAAGCTGTAAGGAAGGAAAGTAGAAAGAATCCATTAAAACTCAATCAAGTCTTGACTGACAGATTATACGCGCCAGCTGTCAGAACTGATCTGTATCATGTGCATCATAACTAAAAGTATAGTGTGTGTTCAAGGTAAAATGCTACATGGAATGTTGATATGTGGATTTTGCTGGCAAGCTCCGCTCAGCACGAGGACCGATAACGGGGGGAAACAGCTAGCCTGCTTTTGATAAACAGCGTGTGCACAAAGATGAATTAGTGCGGTTAAGAAAATCAGGCGTAAATGATTTGTGTAAAATCTGACTTGGCGAAAGCAAAACTTACATCTCCACATTCCCAACTTATTATTCCAGAATTTACATGATGCATGTAAATGCATTACATCCATTTTCTCTTATTTGGATAGACGGCTTGTACAATAGCCAGCAGCGCACTGCTGCTTCCAAATATAATCTGTGTCAGCTCTGTGATTTCAGTAGCTGACTCATTAATGCCATTTGAGGGGAAAATGAGGCGACTGTCTAGTGCTGTTTTTTTCCAACGCCACATGCATACACTTGGCATGCAGCTCTACTTTTAATAGGCCAGGCAATGCTTTGGCAATCTCAGCGCCCCTCCATCCACTGCAAGCATTCCACAGGATTAGAGTGGCAGTGCCACAGCTCCTCTGAGCCAGTCACCGTCGCTGCAGATCACCCTTTTGAGCAGAAATCTGCCCTCTGAAGCCGCCGGACTAAAATTAGACCAGCCATCTGTGATTAAAACAGCTAAAATTCACACGTGTTCGGAGAGACCTATTGCATGTAACGGCTTCCATTTGGGCTAAGGTGCCCTAATAACAGCTGATCTCTCCTGTTCTTTAGCAGAATCTTTGCAAATGAGCGACAATGGGTGTTAAAAATGGAGAGTGGGGTGTTTCACACCCACTGCACCCTTGACAGCAGATTTTAACACCTTTTCACAGACCAGTAGGTCCTTCTCACATGTGTGACATGTTAAAGCTCAGGATTTTCATTGATCTCCAGAAGCAGGCCTCCACCCACCCTGCCCCTCCACAAACCGCCCTTCAACCAGATCAAACGTTAAAGCTTTTCAAGCCCCGCTCGCCTTTCATGTGCGCTGCGCTGGTCCTGGTGGGTACGTCTCCGTGGTGGTGGTCCCTGTGTTTTTTTG
This sequence comes from Macroramphosus scolopax, assembly GCA_901007825.1. Lineage (NCBI taxonomy): Eukaryota > Metazoa > Chordata > Actinopteri > Syngnathiformes > Centriscidae > Macroramphosus > Macroramphosus scolopax. The sequence goes on along the minus strand of CAAKHC010002867.1, from coordinate 42,375 downwards.
CTGTGTGTACTTTGCCTCGGCTGCGTGGGTGAGGGCAACTGCACTCGTGCATGCGTGAGCTCAGCTCCTGGTGCAATTGATGGGAGAGATTTCTCCTCTCAACCCCCCCCTGCCCTGTGCCCAGATCAGCAGCAGTTAATGAAAGTGGATTGATTTTCCTGTACCTCCTGCATACAGCGTATAATCTAGGGGATGAAATCGACCAGGAAAACAAAAGATGCTACAGCATTCTGTTATTTATTTGATTGCCTGCCAAGCACAGTAGGAAACAATCTGTCTAGGTATGGAAATGCATGACGGGGACTGAAATCCATATCATTTTGGGAAAGACACTTTCTTTCCCTGAAGAGAGTTAGATGAGGAGGTTTTTACCACTCTGAAGTTTGCACAGAATTTACAGGAAGTAGTTGGCCAGCCTTTTGTTAGCACAAACACTGAAAGAACTCAAATAAAATCAGCTTCAAGAGGTAAATAACACAGTATATCTTTGTTTAATCTCCACAAAAGTTTAAAAACTACACATTGGGTTCGGCATGTTGATTAGTGAGCTAAAAGGGGTGCTAATTACACTTATGTTACCTTTTGGAAAGAGTCAAACCAGCTGTTTTCCGTCTTTATGCGATGCTAAGCTAACTAGCGGCTAATATTTATCCTTCAGTCTGGTCATCTATCTCCAGGCTGCAAAGCAAATCATTTCCCTACAAGGTCTAACTATTAACTTGCGATGTCACTGGCACGCGTCAGACGGACGACTTTATATTGACTGTAAGTTCATAAAGTGTACAAAAACAAACCGTATTAGGATAAACCCTCACAAAGCATCTGTGTCGAAGCCTGATCACACTGATCGAAGGAGACAGTGTGAGGGATTATAAATAAGTGCCGTCTCCCCTCCTCACACACTTAAGGATGGATTATGGCATCTCGCGGTCTCGCGCTCAGCCTGCAGATGGCTTCTCCTCCTCCCTCTGACCCTCCCTCCGTCTATTCATCCTTCCTTCCTTCCTCTCGCTCTGCCTTTGTCGCCATCTTGTCCTCTGGCAGGTGGCTCCTTCCTTTACACCTTCCCGCCGTAGCGGTGTGTCGATTAAGCTGCACCTCTGGCAATCTGATGAATCATCACCGAATCTTTTACAGTTTCAAACGGAGACGCTTTGATGTTCCTGTATACTCTACTGTTTCCGTCCAGGTCAGCTTTCAGGAATGAACGTAATAAAGCGATAAGAACATAAACATGCTGTTAACCGGTCACAATTTTGGTAATAAAAATCTTTTCTTTATTTGCTATGGCAACCTCATCCATAATGGGAAATACATGATGTATTATTAAGCTTCCAAGACTTGATGCAAGGTCCTTTATAAACTTTATTACCAGTCTTTCTATTTTATAATCTGTCTAAGTTTTACCGAAAAGACCTGCACTAAATATAGGCTCTTAAAATATGTTGAACTTTTTTCAGGGTCCTCAAACAACATGCACTTTCTCTCTAATAGTACTCTATACTTCTGCCAGTGCTACTGCAAAGCTGACATTTAGGAAAAAACAAACAGGGATTTTGCCAACCTTTTTTTAGCTGTGTGAACTCACTCACAGATGGCATGTGCACACAAATGTCAGCACAGGGAGGTGAACTGCAAGGAGAAATGAAGAATATCATTACATAAGGGATGACGGTATGAGCAAGGCCTGGCCTCAGGTGTCCTCGCAGTCAGGATCTACGATGTGTGTGTGTGGTTGTGAAATTATATCTACGTGGGTCAAAAGAGTGGGAACCAAATCCCAGCAGCAGGAATATCTCCTTTCTTTTGGTTGTGTTTTTTGGGTAGTTCAGTAGACCTCGTAGTAACACCATCCTTTAAACGGGTTTTTCTATCTTGGTCCCGGTGAGAATGTGCTGGAGATGAAGCCAGGGAAAGAGGCCAGACATCCACCCACACACAAAAACACCCACACACACTCTTGTAGTAGTGCCTTTCTTCCACTTGCATCATTTTTGCCTTCTTTGGCAGAGCAACACAATCAAAATAGTATCTTGCTGGATGAGGAATCGTAAAATAGAGATTTTTAAACATGTAAAAGTTTGGCTGTGCTTGATTTATTTTAATATTCCTGTCTAATTTTACACTCGTCTCTTTTAGGAGGTTTGACATTGAGTCCGATGTAATTTACTTCTGTTTTGTTGATGACCATGAACTGTAGTCTGTCAGCCATTGTGTCTTCTTATTAAAAGAAGCTGCCACTGGCTGGATGTCACAGGTTCGCTTCCAGACAGGCGTGCACCTCATGCCTCTTACCGACACAAAGAAACTCAACAAACGGGTTCTTTAAAAAAAAATCTTTCCGTCCAAATAATCTCAAGGTGAATGTCCTCTTCTCATCACACTAGAATTACCATGTAAGTTATCCTAGTTTTATGTCCTTAATTAGAGCTTTCACAAGATACAGTATTTCATTCCAATTTATGGACTTCCTGTTGGCTTCTTGGCTAAAAAGCAGCTTTCGGGGGAAAAGCCACCAAATTACTGACACATTAAATCACACCGGATTAATGTGGCGTCTCTGTGTGAGGAAATATGGTCAGTAATTAATGGTAGAATTAAGGACAGAGCTAATTGGATCTTGATTAACCACTCAGACGAACCACCTAAAGTCAGTAAAGATGCAGCAAGTAAGACGAGCCCTATAAAACAGAAAGGAGGGGGCTATTCAGCCTCTTTTTCGGGGGGAGTTGGTTCATAACTTGGTTCATTTAAATGTTTGAATTGCTTCAATTAGCCAATTTATTTAAAGGAAGACTGACTTTAGATGTTTTTAATCAAACAGTAAGAGCCATTTGTCTGAACTGTCTTCACCTACTGTATGATAACGCAGCTGTGCTGAATCAGGATGATATATTGGACTATATATTGCATTACCTTCTTATTAGAAGTGGTGGAGGAGAACGTCACCTCAATCGTCTGAGGATTTATGCACAATATAATCTCGAGCGTACTGCAGGTACAGACAGCTTATCTTGCAGGTATTAAGTCCCACACATGTCCCACACAGAGTGCTTGGGAAGGAGCAGTCGATCCACCTGTGGGCTGGTGTCACCGGGAGCTGCTCCTCCCTCTTCAGACAACTGAGAGGTTTGCAGAGAGCTGAGCTGAGAGCCAAGTCAGCCGTGGGCGAAGGTGTTCTGCTCTCATGCTGTATCAGATTGCACAGGTTGAAACACCAACCAGCTTCAGCCCCGACATCCGACCTCATTTAGGGGCCACTTCAGTCAGCGTTGACTGCTCGAATGAGGGCGTTAATCCAGTTAGTCGTGAGGATGAGAGGTAGAGCTTCTGCAGGCAAACACATCCCCTTATAAGTCCGGACAGGACAGACTGTCATTGGATGGTCGGCTCACGTAAGACGTAGTGCCGGGAACAAATTTAAGTATCCACAAAACGTACTGCACACAAACAGTGGATCTTTGGATAGACAGTATTTTGGGATGTGGTGAGACAGTTACAGAGACATTTAGAAAAACATGAAACGATTAAATCATTAGAGAAACATTTATATTCCTCTTGGGGAGGCTTCCAAAATGAACATAGTGGCGGTAGGTCTTCAAAGTTAAAATTTAAATACAGCGGTCTTATACCACCGAATAGTGCTGTCTCTCCAACTTTAATGTCTGGGTCAGTTTGTGTTGGCTGTCGCCCAAAATGGTTGGTGTAAATATTTCTAGCAATGCCAGAGTGGAATGAAAGAAACAGTTTTCTAACTCCTGGAGCTTTGCACAGCCGAGGCCGATGATACATGGAAGAGTATCAGTAACACCCTGTACAATGTGTTTTATTATGGCCCAAATAAGTTGGCTCAGAAGAAGGAAGTCACGACTACACACCCTCTAATACACAAACGTAAAACCAGATGGATGTGGGGGGATTATAGGAACTCTATCTGAGTTAAAACAAAATTCCCTGTTTTCTCTCAACTTCCTGCGAGGAGACGCAGGACTTCAGCTTCAGCTGTGTGACTGAGAGCCTGCACAGAGGCCACCGGTGGAATTTATTTGTGTATATTAAAGTTAATCCTAGTTATAACTTGAAAAGACAAAGGGGGCTTATCACAGAGTTGAACATAAAAAGCCCGCAGTAAGCTCCATCAGGAGATAAGCAGGCAGTTCAGTCGAGGCTCTTGATGTCATCTGAGTCAATGAGAAAATACCTTGTGTGACAGAGGCCTGTTTAAAGCGTTAATGTGCCACAGACGTGCCTTTTGATTTAGTTTGTTTAGTGCAGCCACACCCATTACACTGAGGGAGGCTTGTTATTGAGTCTCAATATAGAGCACTGGCTGAAGACCTGGTGTGTGAGGGCAGTCATGTCCTCTCTGTGCGGCCTGCAGGCTCGTCTGTCGCTGAGAAACACTCCTGAACCTGTGAGAGGAAACCTGGGGGATTCTTACCTCTCACCGTCTGCCTGTCAGGAGCCGCGCGCAGTGTGACGAAGCATGTTGTGACGGCTGTCCTTGTGTTATCAGCTGCGTGAATGGACAGCTGTTTAATCTGAGCCTGAAAAGAAGGTTCAAGGCCAGGGAGGAAAGAGGGGCAATTAGAGGGGAAGAGGGGGCGGCGGGGTTGGGAGGGTGAGTCGTAGGGTCCAATGCAATGATGGGTCGACCCTTGGATGCATTTTACCTTCAGAAGAGGCTTTTTCTTGAGCCAACACAATATGATAATGGGCGTCCTCTTGTTTGACAGTGAATCTGAACCTGTTCATCTCTGCAGCTGAGCAGCTGTAGAGCCTCGTCTGTTCTCACTGTGTGAGCGCACAGATGCAATGAAATTTTAATGAGGTGATTGTATTATACTGCACGCTGTCCAGCCGTAAGCTGCTCCCCTGTGACATCCCAACATCACGCTAGAACACTTGTTTACCAGCCTCTCACCCTGGATGTTCATTGACTAGGCAGTGATCTTTGATCTGTTGAGAGCCGAAGCAGACAAACATTTGTTTTAAGGGAGGTTGCGTGTTTTGAGGCGCAAGTTCCCACTCGCAGGGATTCACAGAGAAGAGTTTTCCCTCTGGGCTTCATGTGGCAGTTATCCTTTAACGACTGCACACGGGCGATTGATGCTATTATATCTGAAGCTTTTTAAGATTTGTTCTGATCGTAGACAAACTGCAAATCCTCACATTTAAGAGGCTGGAACAAGCAAGTGTCCCTAATTAAATTAGAAACACTGTTATAAAGATGAATCCTTTGTTCAATCAATTATCAGTTTCATGTTTTGTAATTGACTAATCAGCTAATTTAATTAGAAAGCAAAAAGCATTGTTTTAGGCATTTTAAGTGTTTCCTGACATTCTAGGCTAAACAGTTGATCCATCGGCTCATTTGAAACAATCACTGCTGTGATATTCAGTTATTTTTTTCTCATGCTTCTCTCGTCTCATCTGCAAGATCAACTTGTCAGGAGAAACTGTAATTCACGGGGATGGATGGAGTTGAACTTGAGCTTCGTTACACAGCGGCCCTACCTTTCACTGCTAATGTGCTGTCAAAAAGAGGCAGGCAGTTCAACTCACGAGCAGCCCAGAGAGTCGAGTGCTATTATCAGCAATGGGCCCAACACATGAATGTGTGGCTGCGGGTGCTTCTCCGCGACCAGGGGAAGAATTATCCTGACAGTCTGTGACTAGGCTCTTTTCGCCTGTCTGCCTCTCTGTGCGTCAGAATCGGGGCCCGAGCTGGACGGGGCCTCTGGCTATCCCCTGCCTGCGCCTACATCACCCCTGTCCAGGACAGAGAGCCTGTCGCTTCCTATTTCTTCCTGCTGCGTGGTTATGGGACAGGCAGTGGCCGTTAAACTCAGACTTCTCCCTCCACAGTAATCCATGATTCTTCTGTGATGGGGATGAGCACTGTAAATGATTTCACACTACACATGAGATGCTGACTGGCCTCTAATCGATTGACCCTCTTTTACAGCCCTTCGTGGCTTGTTAATTGGTCTCTAGCTCCCTGCTGACACAGTGACCTTAATGGAGGAGAATTACTGCTGTCTCGTCATGCATTAACCTCCCTCCTCCACCCACTTCAGACCCCCCCCCTCCTTCCTCCGAACCTCTGCTCCCATCCCCCTTCCCCTCAGCTCTCCTCTCTCCCTGGTTTCATAGCAGCTGGGTAGACGGGGCGAAGTGCACATGCACTCCATCACATGTCCCTGCAGTCAGGTGATACTGCAGCCGGCCAAATTACAGCACCAAGAGGCAAACTCAAAAATATTTGTACGTTCCAGTAATTAGTTTCAACACAATTTAGGTATGGTGGAGGTCATGAGAGGTTCATTACACAGGAGGTCAGATCTGGCTTCAGGGCCTGTGCCTCATGAAAAACACAGTGAAACTCAGTTGTCCGTGTATCAGACCTGAAATGTAGACAGCACACAGGAGCCTCTCTGATCCGGGAGGGGGTCGCAGACAATCCTGACATCACTGCTATCTCAAGACTTCAGCAACTTAGTTTGTTTGGGTGGGGTTGCTGTGTAGCAGTTCGCCCCTCGTAGCCGCTGCCTCTGTTATTTGCAAGTGTGAATATTTCATGATGGCATCTGGGCGGGTATGTTGGGAGAGCGCTGCCCTAATGAGCTCTGGCACCCGGCTCATCTGGCCCTAAAACAGGCCATTTAGGACTCTCCTGTGGCGCCTACAAAATCTGTTTGGGGGTCTGTAGTAAAACAAGGGTTCAGAAACTATTTTGGGGTTAAACTGTGGAAGGAGAAAAAGTTCTATAAAGAAAAAAAACTATTAACAATCAAGTTGTGATTTTTCCTGAGGGGCGTCCAGCATGACGGCAGCGGCTTCCCTCTGTGAAAAACACAATGCAGTTGAAAGCAGCACGTTTGTATCTGGTCTGCAGATGCTATATCATCTATTTAAGTATTTGGATTTGTCTCTGACTCGTAGTTTTTGTGCTCTGGAGTAATAAAGAATCGATGTGGATGTTTCCTCTGAAGGGGAGAGGATGAAAAGCCACTGCCATGACTGCCAGTAGCTCAAAGATCTGACTCTATCGCTCCATGTGTATGTGTGAGTGTGTGTTTGTACGTTATATAGTGTGATGAGTCAGAAAACTTCAGAGAATAAGCCTAATATGAAGAGACAGTATAAACCTTAAGGGCAGTGCAGCTCTGCTCTAATTGTTGTCAGTGAACTGCCTGTTGGCGCGAATTGTTCCCAGTCAGGGTCAGTGTCGGGGATTTCGCTGAGTTTGATTTTAAAAAAGGCTCATTGGCTGATGAGAGTAACTATAATAACAAAACATTTCTCTCTTTTTCTTGCAGTGAGGGAGTCTTCAAGTGTCCAGAGGACCAGCTGCCGTTGGACTACGCCAAGGTACGATATTTCATGTCATGAGATGCTTTATATCGGATATAAAACATTTGGCAGAACTGAAAGAAATAAGGTTAACATACAGGTGATGTAACATGGAGATTAATTTGTCCAACCAGTAAGAAATGCAAATCCCAGAGGTAGTGGTATTAAATAATCCAGTTTCAATTGATCTAAAGCAATTGATAAGCAGCTAATCTCCAGACCTGAAAGGACAAACAACTGCAGGACTTTAGTATGTCACAATATCAAAAGGAATATAAAACAGCAGCAATCATCCTCGTCACGACTGCACGTCATTACTGTGCGAAAGCAGACGGTCACGTAGATCAAATATGGAGAGGATCATTTTTAATACCACAGGTTTTTTTTTTCCAACTAAATATCTCCAGTTCCACATGAAGAACACAATTTAAACTGAACTCCAGCTTTTTCTCTTTGTGTTTTTTTTTACAGGCGGTTAATCAGATTGTGCTTGGGGGGAGGAAGGATAGTGACTAACTGTAGTCGGAGTCTCTCACATGAGCTATCTCTCATGGTTAAGTGAGAGAATGCAGCACAAGGATAAGGGCCTAATTCTGAACTATGCATGAGAGACTTTCAAAGAATCAATGGACAGAGAATGATCATCCCTCCGTCTGAGGAGCTTTGGGCATGGACTGATAAGAGCTGTTGGAGAGAAGACCACTGGATGTAATTCTCTCATGCAGTTAGCCTGAGTAAGCCATAGCGCCATTAATCCAGAGCTGCAGCAGAGCTGCTCTGCACGCTGTGCTGAGAGCGATGAAGGCGCCTGTAATAGCGGGGTCCCCCACAGGAAGGATGTGCTCATGGAACACCTGTCAGACACTGTTATTTACCAAGGCTCTCGCAGGCTCTCAGTCGCCTGCAAATTACCCTGCGCCGGTGGTCCACTGTCAGGTTATTGTAACGCTCACTGTACGCCGTCCTTCGAAAGACGTGCACAAACACAACCTCGCTCCGACAGAACAATAAGAGCGTAGTGTTGCAGTCATTAAAAGATGCTCCTGCTGCTGTTGCTATTGTAGTAGTGAGCGACCGACAATGGCAAAGCAGACAGAATAAACTCCCAAGTCGGAGCTCCAAAGAGCTTAACCCCCCCCCCTGATCTGCCGGGGACTAAGTTATTAAAAGGTCAATATTGCCGTCCCCCTGCAGACTGGAACAATGAGAGTTGGCTGCAGAGGATTTTCCTTCTTTGCTTCTACTCAAAGAATGTGATTATGGCAGCAGAATAATAACTTCTGCTGTTTTGGTGGAAGTGCTGCAAGTCAAACATTAAAGAATGCAGACATTAGTCTAAACAGGTTAATGATGCTTAACTGCACTTGTTTGCTTGACAGAGGCAACTGTTAATCCTTGTCAAAACTACCAAATTTGTGGAAGTTTTTTATTGTTGGTTTTCCAAATGAGAGTTTGGTTTGATGGGAGTGCCTCCTGTGTTTCGTGGCAGGGGGACGTGAGCGCAGTCGGGCCGTTACTGAGCGGTTATTTGTTGAGAGGGCTGTTGTGACATTCTGAGGAAGTGGCTTTTCTTGTTTGACCAGCACTCTGCTCTTGTGGCAGCATGGGGGAGGGAGATCCAAGCAGAGCTGTAAATCTTCAGGACTGTTGCAGGGGATTTGAGGTTTGGGCAGAAAACTGACTCATCCCCATCGCTCAGTGACCGAGGAATAATAAATCTCCTTCTCTGCTCTCTCCCTGTCCGTCCATCTCTTAAAGTTTTTGGACACAATCTCTCAACAGTGGGACTCTCCACTGTGTGTGGATGATGGATTTGTCCCATTTCCTCCCATCAAGGCAAAATCATTTCAAGAAAACATGACAAACAGAGAGAGAAGGAGAGAAATAAGGGAAATGTGAGCAAGTGGGCAAGCTGGAGAAAAACATGCTGAAGAAGCTTAAAAGAGGCTGGAGTTATTCTGTATTGTTCTGTTATTCAAACATCTCCAGGAAAATAACTCGTGTTAAGTGATTACTATTTTTAGCCACCGATATTACCTCCATTGTCATGAGAGCCCTCTGATAAACACAGTCGTCACATAAAACTATCTAGAGACGTGTTGTACAAAGCAAAATCAACTGTGCTTATCTTTTATCTGTGGCTAGTCTGCCAACATGCCCTGGTCAGCTCCTCTTAACATTGTGTGCATGGATGCAGGTGAAGCTGTTCCTAATTCATCTGCTACACCGCCCTCACCCTGCCTTCGCTCTCCTCAGATCTACCCAGACCCGGAGCTGGAGCAGCAGATCTTGGCGCTGCCCATCCGCTGCATCCACAGTGAGGAGGGCTGCCGCTGGACTGGACAGATGAAGCAGCTGCAGGTGAGCATCTTAATGTTCCGCATTTCCTTCGTGTGTTTCACCTCCTACCAATCCCTCGCAATGATCCCTCTTGGGTGCGAGCTCAGGAGGTAGATTGGTCGTCTAGTAATTGGACCCCGGCTCCTCTAGAGACTCTGGCAAAGTGTCCTTGAGCAACTCACTGAACCCCTTATTGCTCCTGATTAGCTGGTTCACACCTTGCATGGCAACCTCCACCATCAGTGTCAGAATGTGTGTGTGTGTGTGACAGAGGCAACACTGGGAAGCGCTTTGAGAGCAGTGGAGGTGAATCTCCTCTGTACCAGTAGCCCTCCCCC
>CAAKHC010002867.1:0-23940 GCA_901007825.1 Macroramphosus scolopax | reverse complement strand
TCTCCAGCAACAAACAAGAGATCAGACTCTTCCTCCTACTGTAAATGTTTTAAACATTTCCAAGAGTTTTATAATTGCAGGGGATAAAATACTGTGAACAGATCAGGAAAAAACAGAGTGTGTTTGAAATACCTCCAGGCATCATTTTGGGTCTTCCTTCTATTGTTTTTTTGTAAAAATAGTTTTTGAATGTTTGCTCTGACCTTTTGAGTTTCTGGCAGCCGGTACGTGCATCAGGAGCAGCTGTCTTCAATGATTGTGTATTTATCCGGTATGAAACGACCTTAGCTCAAACATTTTAAGAGTATTAATGTGTACGAATGCAGCTGTTTTACTAATGTATTGATCCGTCTGTGATTTTTGCTGATCTGTGTCATGTGACCTTTACCATCTGCTGTGTCAGGGTGGGCAGCCATCTGCCTCGACTGCTGGTTCAGAGAGCAGTTTGGTAGTGATCCATCTTTCCAGCCAGAATTTAGATGTGTTTAGTTTTCCTTTCAGGATATTTGAATGGTTTCCCCTCCCGGTTTGGACATTCTATGAATGGCTTGCTTGATTTATGACAATTCTGCAACAAGTCTGTAGTGTGACTTTTATTTATTTAAAGTTAATGTTCATGAATTAATGATGTGCAGACCTCAGATCAATCTAACACACCAAACAACATCAACAATAACAATAATGCCATGACAGAAAGTAATGCAACATCTGTGTGGTGTATTACACAACTTTTTCAAAGTGTTAATTCAGATGATTTTCGTACATTAGGAAACATACCTAAACAAATCTCAAATAAAGCCTATATTTAAAATTCAAGTACATGGTCATAGAGTTGAATTGCAATTGCAATTGAGTGTTTTTTGATGTTTAACTTGGGAGTTATATTTGCCATTGCTATTTTCTAACCTACTCAAATGGATATTATATACAGAAGGTTCTTTACATTTGAAAACAACAGGAAAATATGCTGCATGTTGCATCCTATCAACAGTATAATCCAGCGATGTACGCATGGAGTAATGCCCTTTAGTGGCGATGTCACACTCCTGTCAAGCTGAGTTTAATCCCATTCCAACCACTTTCATCATCACCAAGATATCTACGGTAGATTAAATTTCCTGTGTCAACAGCGATTACACTGGGATGGGAATGGGATTGCTGATGCCTCCAGATGGGCAGAAGCGCAAGTGATCACCAATAGTATAAATATAGGTTGTATAGTTCACAACTGGCTTGGGACGCTACACAAGCTGCCCTCTCTCTCCAGATGCGGCTCAAATATCAGTTTGTAGGCCAAAGTAAAGAAGCAAATCTAATCCGGAGATTTCTCAGTTTCATTTCAACGCTACAAAAATATATTTATATATCCTTTTTCATTTTGTTACGGGGAAAGGAGGAAATCAGAAATACAGAGGAAAAAGAGAAAATCTTGACCAGATGGTAAGATTATCCTCTACACATGGCTTCACGATGTCTCTGAGTGCTTGATGGCAACACTGTCCTTTCAAAGAAGGAGGGGAATAAACACGTTCAGCTCAAGCAGTGGGGCTCTGCATGTTTAGTATTTCTGTGTGTGTTTATGGTAACTCTCGGTGTGTATGTGTGTGCGTGTGTGTGTGTGGGGGGGCCAGCTGCACTGAAACACAGCACCACCTCCACTTCTCCTGTGTTCAGATCCAGATCTGTGCCGCAGATCAAATATCACTGCTTCCCCACATCATCTCAGAGGACGCCGCCTTGCACACCGTTTTGATTGTCTCGTATTTTAATACTAAGAGTCACCAGACTCAACCTCTGAGACCACCTCACCTCCCAATATTAAACATAGATTTTTAATCCCTGTTTTTTTGGGATAATGGCCAGGCTAGGATTTACCTCATCCTGAGCTGCAGGAACAGCCAGTTTCAGTTCACCGCTGAGTGTTATTTTGGTCATCTGATGGAGACAGAGAGGACAGTGTGAGGAGTGTCAGTGAGCAGAGGTAGAGTGGAGCGGTTGCCAGGGGAAACGTGCTCCATTCCACCAAGCTGGTCTCTGATAGGCCGACTGCAAGACCGAAGGAAGGAAATTCTGCCAATTGGAAACAATTGATGTTTTGTTGCCGGGCCATGCTGTCCTGACACAAAGCTGACATTTATTGGCAACAAGGTTGCTCTTCGGGTTTGTAAAGGTGAGTCTTGAAAAAAGACCAAACAAATACGGTAATTAGTGTCATTTTTCTTTTCCTAAATAATGTGACTGTTCAGGGTGGAGTAGGTCATTCTGATCGAATACACTTTTTGTGAAATTCAGTCTCCTCACGGTTGGCTACCTGTGTGCTCTTGATGTGTTATACACATCCCTGGGTCTGTAAATGGGACACAAAGTGGCACAAGCAACACTATTATACAGACAATCAGCACCAGTGAGGGTTCATGCTTGTGAGTTTTGCAGCTCTTTCCATCGTAGCGATAGCAGGCCGCTAACTGCACCTCAGATGCTGGCGAGACGGTAGGACATAATACCATGACGTCAAAATACTTAAGTACAATCAGAGGCACTCATGCGAGACGATGATCGGCATTTCTGCAACAGGTTTGTTTTGAGTTCTTAGGAAGGAACAGCATTTTCCCCTCCCTCATCATACATGTAGGACACCTGGGTTTTGTCTGACAAACAAAGGCTGTCCAGTAAGTCCTTGAAATAGCTTTTATAAGTCAAAAATAGTCTTATACACGGTTGCAGGTTGAGTAAGATGCTGATCTCACTGTATAAAAAAGAAAGAATTACCTCAGAAGTCCACTCTTATGTCAAACCAAGCTGCACAGTGTAGATGTCAGGGTTGTAATATTGAGATGTGAGAATTATTTACATTCTTTATTAAATCTGAGCAGTTCATACAAACACGTCTCCCTTGTTTTTAATAAAATCATGTCCCTCTATGATTTCAAGATGTCTGACGCTCTGGGATGTTTCTGAAGTTTGAGCAGAAGATGAAAAACAAGGAGCCCATTATTATCTGGGGTGGGGGGCTTCTTTTTATTACATCCTTTTAACTTGGGTGTGGACAAGGAAACTTATTTAGCAAAGACTATTATTTTCGCCTTCAATGTAAAACTGTAAAAAAGTTAAATAACCCCTCCAGACATGTATTGAGGCAAACAGAAACACCCTGATGAATGCTGTAATGTGGTCTGACATGTTTTCTGTCTTCTACTTCAATATAAAGTCCGTACTCAGTGTTTGTGCACTGGAAGCTTCATGTTTCCAAATCAGATCCAAATCATCAGAACAACTTTGTATTTCAAAATCTGATTTTCAGAAACAGACGAAACGGACACTTTCATCAACCAATGTGAAAACAGCTTCCTGTGAAAGTCAGCACATTCATCACTAAACACCAGGAACTTCCAGCATTCAACTATATGAACAAGAAGAGAAGAACAGTTTAGACTGGAGGGGGACTTTAAATAATTCAAACTCCCTGAATGCAAACTTCACAAGTCTTGTTGCCTCTGTTCTCATTTACCAGATCATGTTCCACCTTGAGAAAGTCACAAACTAAGCTTGAAAACATAAAATAAAATGTGAATCTCTTTTAGCTCATCATTAATAATTGAACATTTTTGCTGACATGAACAAGATCTCTTCATGTACTTAAAAATCTGGTGTTATTTTGACGACTGTGTCGTCGGGCGTGCGGTAATGCGAGGTGGCAGCGAGTCCCGATGTCACTCATTAGTCATGCATCTCGAACAGCCAGACAGTAACTGTCAGCTGCACATGAGTAATTGAATTGAGCGTGCGTGCTTAAACAATTGCCCCTAATTGCATTACTCTCTCAGACCATGACAACTATTGTCAGACTGAAATTTCCCCTTCGGCACTGCTAACTGCATATGTAAATCAGCAATATTTGGCCCCTAACAAGAGGCGAGAGTTAATGCAATAAATTGCGCTTGATCTGCATCAGGCCTGGCAGGCTTCCACCGGTGGAGCCGGAAGTACACAACAGGCAGTCGGCCAAATCTGCACACAACACCGTATCAATCCAATGAGATGATTTCATCAGCTCTGTTTTGGGAACTGTACAATAAAATTACAAGGGAGGGGCGAAATGAGAGAGGTTTTTCTTTGGGTGTAAAAATGTTTTGTTTCATTACTTCGAGGGAGCCAGACTTTTCCTCTTTTTTCACCCTGTATTAATTCATTTTCAGCCTGCCATTGTTCACAATTACACCAGAAAGATTGTTTTCATGTGTGTTATATCACGACAGCAACTGGACTGTCTCTGTGGTTTTTCTTCTCACATTCATGTTGTCGAGGAGTAAGTAGAATCAATATATGTGTCGGAGAAACAAAGTTCAATAGTGACTAACTATACATACAATGAGATCTGAAGCCAACACGCTGTCTGTTAATGTTCAAGTGACGAAGCCCTCTAGAGGCAAACGTTATCATGACAGCAGCAAAGGAGGAAATCAGTGAAAACTTCAGTGATCGTTATTATAACATATTGACCCATGTTAAAGAACATTTTACTGCAGTTAAAGAGAGATTGAAACACCTTTTCCCTAAACAATTTGGATGTAGGGAACATTTAACTCTGATTGATCCGCTGTTTCTGCTTAAAGGGAAGAGAAGAAGCTTTTTCCACTGTCTCCCCGGACATGTCTCTATACATATGGAATGCAATGCAAATGCAGGAGTTTGAACAATGATAGCTTTATGGTCGGAAAGTGTGGTTTACATTGTGAAAGGTTCTCTTTAACCCTAAACATTTTGGTTTCCCAAAGTGAACCAAGTAGTTTTGTCGCCTGACCGTAACAAAACACAGAAGCACATATAGCTATGTATAGCACCGTGGAATTCAAACCACAGTCTCCACAGTGAAAGTCCTGTGGACACTGAAAAAACATTTACTTAGATGGAATTTATTTTGTGAACAGGTTCTGAGCTGTTGTTTTAAGTTAGTTTCAAGCAAAAATGTTCACTTCATCTGAAATGTTTAATTTGAAAAAATGTTTGAAATGTGTTAACAAAATAAATTTAATCGAAATCAGTGATTCAACAATTTACTATTGTTTGAAAGTGACTCGCCATTTTTTTGAAAGTTTGAAAATTGAAATTTGTGATAATTGCTGGGAACCCGGTTATTTGTGTTGTCTGGCCAAGTACTGCCGATATGTGTTGCTCTGGAGTGATGGCGAATGATGCAACTCGATGGTTGAATGAGTTGTAGCAATATAACTCATGTTGGAAGAGAATCCACACAAGGAGAGGGGAGGGCCTCAGGAAAGTTCAGCACCTTCCCTACATAATCATTTTGATACAATCCCTTGAAAGCTTCTCAGAGTACTTTGTCAAACGCAGGGTCGGTGGGAGCGTTGACGACGACAAGACGGAGGAGGAGAAGGTCATGTATCAATTCCCTACAGCGATCCCTCCTCCCTTTTCAAGCCTGCTGTAGAGTTTTCATCCTCCTCCTCTTTTGGGTGTGTTGCAAAGAAAGAGAAGCAGAAAGAGACAGAGCACATCTGGAGACGCAGCCATGGGGCCAAACATGGCGCCAGCCCAGTTCTGAGCCAACACCACAAATACACAAACACACACACACACAAACAGGCGCACACACGCAGACGGGATGGCATCGAGAGGACATTTCTCACAGTTAACTCACTATGCATACAGGGGTCCCGGAGTACCAAGTATTTTTTTTTTACTACTGCATGGAACAGTTTTCACTTGGCTCAACAATGCAGGAAAAGAGTCACTCGACTTAAAAAAATCCCTCCCACTGAAGTGCCCTTAAAAGCTTCTTAAATTAATCCTGAGAAATTAACATAAGCAGATACCATGCCTTTCTCATTGGGGCAGGGCAGACCTCATGCACGTTAATTGTTCACAGCTTTTATAATCCAGTCTTCCTCGTGTGGGACCTGATCCAGTCTGCCTGCTTCTGATTAAGACTGAGCCACGTGGGGCGCGAGATGCTGAGAGAGGAATCTGTGGTAAATTTTTGGGGGTTTGCGGGATCCAGAACTATTGTCTTGATTGCCCGACTGAAACTTCTCTGCCATGGATTTGGGATTATTGCTAATTTGCCCGGCTAAATGGCCAAATACAGCGGAGTAATTACATCTGTGGAAAAGGCGGGTAACTGAGAATGAGGATTGGCCGATTCATCTTTTTGGGAAAATATTTTGTCCTGACAACAACATAAAACTGTTAGAATTGATCTAAGAGAATTTGTGTGACTTTGTGAGAACCAAAAGTTAATGTTGCATGGGCAGAAAAGGCCTGGTGTAATGCCTAACACATGCTTGAAGTGATGTGCACAGAAATACTCATAGAGACACGGTAGGAAGGGAAGAAAGTACCATAATCCAGTAACACTGTCAAAAAACAGATGATTTGTGTCAAGCAGATATGCTGCTGGAGTTATTTTCCATTCAATTCCTTCATGTGTGTAATATAAATATAATTCCACATATCTGACTGAGAACATTGCAAACTTTTGTCTGTGATATCCAGTCAGTTGATGCAAGCAGGGTGGCCCCTGTTGGTGTCTGACATTACAGGCTCTACGGGCCACTGGCTGGGGGCTGCAGCTGGAGCAGACCCGGCTGCAGATCCAGAAGAAGACGGAGAATAAGGTCATCACTTACAGCACTTTGCTGTGCTGTATTGATGGGTCACCAGGGAGCCTTCCATCACCAAGGCAGTCCGTCCTGTTGTGCCTCCACACCCAGTCAGTCTCAGGTTTAACGCACATGGAGTAGATTAGGTATACGTGGCGCTTTCAACAGGGCGGCTTCTACCCCACCCTGACTAAGCATCGGCTGGTCTGTTAGGAGGTCCCGACTTTGTTTTCTCTATAAACACAATGTACATTTAAGAGTTGTTGTCACAGGACGGTGCCTATTCACTGCAGCCGGGACCTCGGTTGTATAGCTGTCTGAGGAATGTTGCTGGAATTTGCCACTTGTTGTTGTAGAGTTTAACTACATTAGGTGTAAACCTTCACGTGTGTTATGAGTCTGAACTTTGTAGTTTTCTACTGATGCAGCCGTACCAAGTCATGGAGAGAAAAGCTGAAATACAATTTATATATCACAAATGTGCAAACAGTTGTTGTCTTTCTTTGTTATTTTGTCTGAATCTACCAACTCCTGAAGGAAATGGAGCTGCTACATGCTCCATCGTATGTGCTGGCTGGTCATTATCATTTTCTGTCGTGACTTGGTTTTGGGTTTATCAGTTCATCAGGGCTCCTTTTACCCCAAAAGCTCGCTGTTGAAGCTGAATTGATGCTCAGGGGAGCAGTGAGAGCCGACCAGAGCGACCGCTCTCATATAACACGCTTCACTTTTATCGGTTGTTAATGTAAAATTAATGAATATTACAGTGGAAACGACCACACAATGATGTCTCTGTTTTTTAGCTGGCAGCCTTCTCCTCCGGATTTTCCTTTTGTATCTTCCAAAAAATATAAGTAAAGTACTTATGTGATGTTTGATACTCTGTTTTTCCTCCACAAAGAGTTCAAAGTGCACGGTCAGCAACAGAGCTGCAGCCGAGCACTTTGTGTGTCTTGCTCAAGGACACTTCAGAAGCCCTGTGAGACCTCATTGAGCTTGCGTGTTCGCTGGACTCTGACTTCACGGTTGGCTTTCATCGTCCAGTCTGGACTCCACTCAACATTCCTGCTTGTTTTAATGTGCTGCAGTGACTTCAGCGTATATTGTGTCATTGTCCAGCTTGCATGATTCATGCATTCCATTTCTATAGACGCAGGCTTTTACAACCAGGAGAGGAGTAAAACATTAAACCATGTTCAACAACTCAGGGACTTTCAGCCTGCATCGTGGGACACCAATGATCAACAGCACTTATCATCACCACATCAGTGAACCTCTCCCTCTCAAAGAATGCTCGGACCAGAGCACAAAGGAGCTGGAAATGCAAGGTGCTCATCTGCTCTTTATTGCACAGTTTTAAAGTCAATTAGATTAAAAGGGTTATGTGAAGAAGAAAGGGGGGGGGGGGTGAAGCTGTGAGAGGTGGTGAGTGTGTCTGGCAACAGTGAAACACCAAGTGTCCAGTTTCAGGCTCCACTCAGATTGCAGTAGGACACATTCAACTCTTTTCCTGTTAAAACCAGTGAGCTGTTCCGACAAAGGTAAACAGCAATAGTTACCTTTTTAGATATTTAAAGGGTTAATCCACCCAAATTATAAAATTAAAAACATATTTTCACACTTATTTCTTGTGTGGTAATGCAAATACAGTAGTATTTAATGTTGATGAAATGAACATCCGATCCTTTGACTGTTCTCTATTGTGTTCACTCCACATCAGCCAGTGAGTGTTGCAGCCTCCATCCAGCCTCTTCCAGCATCATGCTGGATAATGTGAATGTTGAAAATCCTTTAAGATACTTCACAAAAGTCAAAGCTCATAAATATTGCATCAAATTCCATCAAAGTGATGCTCGGTTCAGTTTTCTCACCATCAGTTCTCATTAAGGTCTGAAGCTCACTTGATAGTTTAGAAACAAAAACACAATAAAAACTGCTTTCATTGTGTAGTCATCGAGTCCACATGACAAAACAAAGCCAACTGTGACAAAAGAGCTGCATTAGTCATATCTGAGTAGGTGTTTTTACATTCCGTATCTCCCAAATGATAACAGATTGGCCCTCATCACTGTGTATAACCCCTCGCCTTCATGTCTCCACACTGCATACATAATGACAGCCTAGACATGGCAAAGCCGCCTGAAAATAGATAATGAGGCTGTACAGTGTGTAACGGTACCCGTCCCCCGAAGAGAACGTCAGCGAGGATGTCTCACTTTTTCATCATGTTCCTTTAGATACAGCTATACTCGGCTCTGGTAATATTAGCGCTGTCTTATCAAGTCGCATGCGTGTGTTTCACACTGACAAGATGTACATGTGAGGGAGGGCACAGCCGATTCAGGCTTGACGTGGACTCCTTGAAACATGCTTATGAGTGACTCAGACATGAAGGATTCTCAGACTCTTTATTCTGCATCAGTGCTCATTGTGTAGCATCTGCTTAACACAAGTACACAAAGTTAGGTTTTGTAGAGGATATAAAAACTTTGTCTTTCCTTCCCATGATCTACATAAACACTCGTATATTCCTTTCCTCTTAAATGCAGCAGTTTTCATGATCTTTTTTTAGTTTTGAGACAGTCAGTCATTATTTTAGGCCTTTTACTGCAGCTGCTGTTGAATTTATATAAACTGGTAAAAGAAGCATTTATAAAGTGTTTTACAATGTTGCCTCTCATTCACACTCACACTCACATTCACACTCTGATGGGGGCGGCTGCCATGCAAGGCGCCAACCAGCCTGTCGATGGGGGATCCCTGTGTGACACAACATGAGTCAAGATCCAGTTTTGCAGAGCATGCGGGTTAGATAAGATTCTCATGAACAACAAGACAGTTTATTATTGTCACGCAACATTGATGGTGTCAATTGTTTGGTCTGGAATGGGAGCTCGGCTGCAGCGCAAGAGACCGAGAGAAACAAAAACAAACAAGACAGGCACCATAAATCACAATAACACACACAAAGGTAGTAAACATGTATATAATGTTTGAACAGTGAAATGAAGAGAAAATATATTATATTTACAAATTTACAGTAAGTGTCTCAGTTTCATTAATTCTGGGTGATATTTTTGCATGTTTAAAGGACTGAATAAGAATAAATCTGAGGTAAAACCAGGATGTTTTTTCCTTTTCTTTTCAGTTCATAGCAGAAGATGAATTGTTTGAAATAAATAAGATTGATAAAATATGATTTCATAGTAGTAATTTTGCTCCGGGTAAACAGAGGTGCAGTTACTCACATTAATTAATGCTCTGATCCAAGTAGGTGGGCCAGAGCCCAAATTGTAGCTGTAAAACACAAAATAGAACTGGACCATAGTTAATTTGATCAAGTACAGTTTGTGTTTATGACAGAATGTGTTATTGATCCAGTAGTAAATAAAGGAGTGCTAACTGGGAAAATGTTCAGTAGTCAAAATTTAAACTGAAGTCGCAGCATCTCCTGTGGACTTTGTCGTACTGCAGCTGTCTTACATGCAGTTTCAGTCTGTCCTGATAGACAAAGAGTGAAACCTATTCATAATACTGATAGATGTCATATCAGTATTACATCAGTGTTATAAAAGGACGTCCTCCCCCCTCAAACAAGGCACCTTGTATAAATGGTAAATGGAGTGTATTTATAAAGCACTTTGAACTAAAGCCTCTTATTCACCTGTTCACACTCACGTTAAAACACATTCACACACTGTTGGTCATCCGCAGCAATTAAAGGTTCAGTGCCTTGCTAAAAGACACTTCAACGACATTTCTGGAAGAACCGGAGATCCAACCAGTAACCTTATGATTACCAGACAGTCATTATACATCCTGCAACACGCTCCTCTCGCAACAGTAAGTCTCCTTTGACGGCTGCCCTCCAACGCTCAGCGACTCACTGCTCATTTATCAAACCGCTAAGAAATATGTCATAAGATGGTGAGAAATTAAGGCAATAACATGGTAATGGCCTTGTGTGTGTGTGTATATATTTCCATCTGGTAATCCTTTCAAGACAGCTGAGGATGAAGGAGCTGAGGTTGGAAGGTCGTAAACTGCCTATGTGAGCTTAGAGGCGGCTGATAGGTAGAAGAGAGGACTCACTCCTCTGCCTCCGACTTAATCTATCCTCTGTCACACGGCGAAATGTTCATATCAACACCAAGTCATGACGCAGGGAAATCATGTTGGGCAGAATCAGCAATAATGAAGAGAGTGGAAACCTTTTAAAAACAAGGTCTCACACTGTAAACATTAGACATTTGGCAAACAATAGAACCCAGGGAGGGAGGATGAGGAGTCGTAACCTAAGCTGCTGATTTGATTTCAGCCTGCAGATGGATGGAGAGCTCTGTTAACACTCCTCTCCTCTGACTGACAGGGAGGGCTCTCACCTTTGACCCCAGCTGGATGCCTATTCTTATAGAAGGGGTTCTCCCTGCTGCTGTTTGCTGGCCGTTTTGACAACGTAGGGAAAAAGTCTTTCATCAGGGGAAAAACAGCCATGTGTCTTCCAAGCAGCCCCACCGAACTTCATCTGCTTTAGTCCAGGCCAGTATTGATTCTCTCACAAGAGATTTACATCAAGTGCCAGATGTGATTTAGGTAATGTCCGTCCAGTGGGTGCTGACCTCTGCAGACATTTCAGGGTAAAATTCACATGGACCTTGTGTCCTTGTAATCTGCAGGTGAAATACTGAATAGCAGATTTGGTATTGAGGAGATAATGACTCAGCCTCAGTCCTAATCCTCACATGCATTCATGAAATCCACTTGATTCATGGTAATCCTGGTTAAAAATGGTGGATCATCTGCAGGTTCATCAAATATTTTAAACAAATAAAACATTGCTGTCAGCTATTCATCAGCGTAGCACAATTTCACTTCAGTTATTTAATGTGGGTCACATGATCTTCGTTAATGGAGGTCATGATATTTATTGTTATAATGTTTTTATGTTAACAGCAGGTCAAACCACCATGTAGCATGAAGAGGAGACATTTTGGCAGCTATGGAGCCTTTCAGCTGATTGTTTTGTTTTAACTTTTAATTTTGTTGATTTTAATAGAACCTGAAGTCACTCCAGGGAGGATTTTAAACAAGTTCTGTGTGTCTGTGGTGATTGCAGCTGTCCAAGTATGTGTCCATTATTTGGGTATGAATCAATCTTAAGGTTATTTGGATTGACAGAGTTGCTGGCTACCGATGTCTTATTTTATGCCCTGCAAGTTGCCAAGAAAAGTCTATTAATTGTACCTTTTTTTAAATTCCAGAATATGAATGATGGATAACTGATAAATAATCCAGAGATTCTCACCCTGATGCCCCCAGACTATGTACTTTGGTAATCTCACTGTGAGTTTTATGAGGACCCGCAGCTGCCTGCCAACCGCTCTGTGTGAATCACCACCTCGAATACACTTGAGCCAACACTGAATAATATCATCCATCGTGTGCAGCAGCAGAAAGTGTGGACAAGTACTGAAGACAAGCTTTCACACAGAAAACACTACCTTTGTGTTTGCAGCTGTCAGCCTCTGTTTTTTGCGTGGCATCCATGTCATCGACTTGCTGTGTTGAATAATTGATGCACACACACTTTTTGGCATGTTGGAGGGGAGTTGCTTTCTCTCATCTGATACATTAAACTCAAGTGTTAAGAATCAGTGGGAGTCATGGCCTCCGCATGAATTAAACATTGTGCCATCAAAGCCCAGAGGGAAAGTGTTCCTCTCTGCAGCAGTAGAGGACCAGCTAATCCAGTCACGAGTCTCAGAACTGTAATGTTAGGGGTAGCACTGAAGTTGCATCATCTCACCAACTGGAGTATTTATAACCCACTGGATCCTAAGGCTCATTTGAAACATCAAGCTTTATGAACCGCCTCAGCACTTCTTCCCCTAATTAACAAACAGGATCAGCACTTTTATACCGCACACTAACTTGTGGCACACTTTTGTTCTCTCATTGCCTTCGGAGGGAGTTTGCCAGGTAGAGTATGCTGTGGTGGTGGTGGTGCCACTCGTTGGTCTTTCCTGATGGACCAAAACCTCCTGGTCCCAATGACTGCTCAGCAGTCCAAGCTCTTTCAACACGACGGTAATGTGCTGGTGTCACCAGATACTTGAGCTGGCTCACTGATGATGGTTTAGGAGACAACAAGCAACCAGCTTCTGAGAGCAGTAGTGCTCAATAGAAACATTAAAAAACTGTGATGACTAATATCTTGGTCAACATGATTTCTGTAAGTTACTCATTTACTTGTTAATTATTAGCATGTGTCTTTCTACAAATGTTCAATCTGTGTGTTTGTGTTTGTGTTTGTGTGTGTGCGTGCGCACCAGTGAATCTGAAGCCCATATTCCTGTCACTGTGTGCTGAGCAGATAAGCCGACTGTTGAAAGCTTCAGTGCATCCAGAGGGTTGTGAGGGAAGTCCTTTGGCCCATACAGGAAGCATGTAAACTGAGCTGCAGTACAAACAGGAAGTGAGTGATGGATTGCAGCTGAGGGAGGAAATGCTCGAGAGTTCCTCAATCCCTCCAGCACATGGCTGATTGAAAGGATACTTTTAAGTTGCTTGCAATGCAGGAAAAGGAGGTGCTGTGACGGTTGGTCGGGCAATGTCTGTTTACTTTTTAGACTTTGGACTGCAGTTGTACCTTTTCAGCATTATTTCCAAACAATATACAGGCTCTTCTTGCTATACTTTGGTTTTATTACCAGCCACAAAGAGCATCTTCTTTGGTCTTCTTTGCTTTTGCACGAGGCAATGAAGATACTAACTTAACTTCGAGAGTAGTTATTCGCAGTTCTTGGTGGTCTAAGGGTCATGACCCCCCGTCCTGCAGCAAAGACAGGTGCTGCCACTTTTTTTTGTCTTGCTGCAATGTCCTCGTTGTGTGACTGAATGTGCTTCTACATTCTCGGCTCTCTGTTTGTTTTGTGTGTCTCAAAAGATTAAAAGTTTCTGAATGATAAATATTTGACATTACGACAGAAGGCGGAAGGAAGCAGAGAAGTGAAAGTGGCAATGATGGGAGAGAGATCCTGAGCCAAGCTCTGGATGCTGCAAATACATGACCATGACTCTCCAACAAATAAGCATTTTGTTGACATAAGAAATGTTTGTCATTTGATCAACAACCATAAAACCTCCAGAGGACCTTGAGGCTCTTGATAACAGAGGGAATTTTATCCTGTTTAAGGTAAATCAATTCATTGTGTACATTTCTCTATTTCTGGACTTTTGTCGTTGACTCCACCAAGCAGGTTATATTTTAATCTGTGTCAGTTGGCCCCTCCGGTAGCAGGATTATGCAAACATGGCTCAAGGCAGATCAGTTAAACAAAGCGAAAAACGGAATTTTCTTCATTGGCTTCCGTGGGACTGTGCGCTCTACAGGGTGTACCTCTATTTATATTTATCCATCTAATCTCTTGCACAGGTAATTTGTTTGGAAAGGAGTGACACATTGTCTGATTCTCACGCCTACAGGCAGACACCTGTGTGGGAGCTTTGTGCGCCCGTTGTCAGTTTGAGCAGTGCCCCTCCTCGACTGTGCTTCTCTACCCTAAAATCAGAGTTCATAGGTCAGGTTCATTCCTCTTTTTTGCCTGTCTGTCCCTGGTGTCACATTTCCTTGAAATAGATATATCGGAAACAAAAGATGACTCACTTTCTTGCCACTTTTCTGCCGCAGCTGCAGAGATTCGGAAATAGCAGTACTATTCACAGAAGACACGACACAGTGAAAATCCCTGACTCAGTGACTCTTTGGACCTTTCGTGTCCCATCGCCTTACTCCAACAAACAGCTCCCAAAAACTCCCATTCCAAAAAGAAAGTCAAACAAAGTCTATTCAAATTGAAATAAATTAAAACACAGTGACTCATATCAAACAGAACTTTGAGCAGTTTTAAAACAAGGTTAAAAATGATTAAATAGTTGAAAAATCTATATATCGTAAGGAATGTAATACTACACATGCGACACAATAAATGCAAAATAACAGGGTAAAGGAATGGAGCTTGCACAGTTTGTGTTGTGGGAATAGGTCTTATTATAACTGATGGTGTTATGAAAACTATTCAAATACTTCTGAACGGTAACAGATATAAAGGTGGGTGTAATTATCTGTCTGCAGGAGATCCAGGGTTTAATGCAAAACCTTTCTTAAGACTTAAGCTATAAATAGGGTATTATGATGCTGTTAAATATACATGATGACTAAATGAATTTGTCTGAATTGATCTGATCTCTGCTCACACGTTTCACGACTACCAAAGATGTATTCAGGATAGGACTATTCTGTGGTCTTGCTATCAAGATCTGGAGCAACAATTGTACTGCTGATTATGCCAAATGTGGATTAAAAGATTAAGTTCAACCTATGGCAGCCTTCTCACTTTCCAAACATCGTTCCGTTCTCTTGACCCCCTGCAGGCAATATAAACTGAACAGTGCTGCAGAAAGAGTCTCATCTCAGGGTGAACAGCATATTAATGTCATTGAGCATATCTGCTTCACTGTGGAGGCAGAGGCACAGCCGTGCTGCCTGCAACACGGAGCAGGATGTATGTGCATGCCTGTAGAGTCTCACTATAATCAACATCCTGGCTGCAGAAGATAAGGCTCAAAGGCACAGGTGAAGCAGAGCCCAGCTTCCTGACAGGAGACTTCGGGCAAGTCTCCACACCAGAATCATGGCTGTGGACATTTATGCTGGTGCCTGTGACAGCCGGCTCCTGCTTAGTTACCCCACCATCATTATCTAACACATAAAACCTAGTGAGTTTCTCAATGGATCTGTGTAGCTGGAAACAGGGAGTCATAAAACTATAGTTTGTGATGCACAGTTTCCGTTTCCAGACATGCTAACCAGGCTAGGTCTTGCAGTCTTTATACTAAGTATTTATCTTTTTGAATGTTTGGGACTGTACATAGTGAGCTCACTGGGACATATCAGGATTTGTCTGACCTGTTTCCCTCAACACTTCAATCCAGTTCATTCATTTTTAAAATGAAGAACGTATTACACCCGATTGAGAACGACACGTCTCGAACCTCAGCACATAATCAATCACATAGCAGCACATGGGAGCTTAATTTGATTTTGTCAGTTTCCGTGTTGTTGGCTGTTTCACTGCATGTTGTCATGGCAGTAAACACAATATGTGACGCAGAGCTTCCTGTCAATCAATTAGCAGCATCAGGACGAAGAGGAAAATAATCAATCAAAAACATGCCTCCTTACAAATGTCTGGTCTTCTCATGAAGAGATATTTATACATCTCTGTTCCATGAAATGATGAGTAAATGATAAACACACTGTAAGATAATTGTCTAAACATAAACCAGATCGAGTCAGCGTCAGCTGTAACTACTGACCAGGAATACTTTAATAGAAATGTATCAATTAAGATATAAGGGATGTATCAGCTAATTGAGTCGGCTCTGAGTCATGTCTGGTGAAATAAACTCAAACACACACATTTGGAAAATGATAAATTGATGACTATGTTCTTTATGTATGATCCATTTGAAACAATTTGAACAGTTTTTTTTCATCAACATCTTTATCTTTCCTTAAAGCTTGGACCATAGTTTACTTCTAATAACTTTCCTTCTCCGCTGCTGTTGGAATATAAACTCAAGGAGGGCTCTCAGTAAAACAAAGACCATCTCCTCCACATTCATTTCAACAACTGTTCTCGCTCTATAAATCAGAACTCAAAACCCCTGAGTCAGTGAAAATACTCTCCATGTGGAGGCTGCACTGTGTTGCATCAGCCAAGAGTGGAAAAAAAATGTTTTTAACATGCGAGAGGGCTCTGTGTGGCTGTGTGAGCCAGGGCCAGCTCTGCAGCCAGAGCTCCATCTTTACGAGCCCACAGACACAATCACACTGGAACATGTGGTTTTGATCGACTCACGTGCAACGGCCGAGGCCAGTTAAAGCACCAGTACACAACAATCACTCACTATACTCCAATGAGGACCACATGCCAGTTTAAACCCAACTGCCCTGATCTTAGTTCCTGTTTTCAGTCATGTCCTGTCCCAAGGGAGCCCAGTTCCCAAGCTTTAAAGCATTGGCTCTGTAATCTTTAAAGTTTTCAAACAGTTGTGACACACTATGGGGCCCCTCCCAAACATGTTTTATTATGATATCGTGAAGGCTGACGTGTGAAACAGTCGGGCTGTAGAGGAATTCTCTAATTTGTCTGCCATAGTTTCCTGATGTTTCTTGAACCACATCACAGATAAGTTGAGATGTAAAGACGATGCTACATGATACTGACAATCAGCACGACTGTTTTGCTGTGCGCAATCCCCCCTTCTCTATTATGGAGAAAGCTTTTCATTCCAAAGGCGGGGTCGATATTGTGCTGGCTTGTGTTTGCATTCTGGCAAAGCGAGACACAGCACAGCACACACAGTGCAACCGCACGCTGTTGGGGCTGGTAAACACAAATTATTTAAGCTTATATCTATTACAAATCGTTCTTGTTAAAACGGTCTGGCCTGGTTTTTCACACCCCTGACTGATCCTCTGGGAAGTACTTGCAAATTTGCCCCATCTGCCCCTTGACTGTCTGGTCTTTGATGTGTGCAACTTGGCACGAGCATGTCAGTGCTGTCATTATGCTGAATTCACTGGCAGCGAAATGTTAATAGAAAATTTGTACTCAAAATGAACCCTTGGAGTTCCCCACCCAACAGCTGGCTAATCCCCTCCAGAGATCTGGTCCCACTGATAGTGTCCACTGTGGGCTGATTTCTGCTGTGTGGTAGAAAGTGGCACAGCCGACAGGTCGTAACCCTGAGCTGGTGGCTGGTGTGGGAAGACTGGTGCCGTCCAAGCGACGTACATGTGTCTTTATCTCCCTTTCTCTTTCTGTGCGTGTGTGTGTCTTTCGTGCTGGTGCCTCTCCATTCCGGCTCTGACCCTGACAGCCAGTCTTTGCTCACTTGTGCTCTTCAACACTCTTCTACATTCACTTCTGAAGAGCAGGTGACAACCAAAAATACTTTGACTCTGTCGACAGGCTGCATGCCTCTGTAAGAAGAGAATATAGTGATGACATGACATATTTTAGCCACCTAGTAGATTATTGTGAGGCTCCACAATGAGGTCAGTTCACTAAAGACATTATTCTTCTCTCAAACCAGCAGGTCCTGCAGCTTTAGGGCTCCAGATCGCTGATGCTCCAGCTGCATTAGTTCAGCCTTTTATAAAAAAAAAAAAAAAAAAAGGTATTACATTGTCCCTCATGACCCCTCACTGTTATTTCTGCCCATTCTTTTAAACGCAACCATAGATAATGCATAATGCACGTCATCATTCTTCTCCCAGATTAAGCCGGGGGGATATTGTGTTGGAGTCCTCTCCAATGTGCTGAGACCCAAGAAGGCTGAATGGGCTGCTGGGAGCAGGGCTAAAGCAACAGGCCTGTGGTGTCACTCCGGGGCAGGGCTGGGAGCGCCCGAGTGTGGAGGCCATCAGGGCTCCAGCAGATGATGTGTTCTGACAGTGTTGTGGTAGATTCGCTCTGCCGTAAGAGGTACATAGGAAACACGGTGTGCTTCACATGGGGAGCTCTTTTTCCATCCACACCTCAACCGCAGTGTGTGTGTGTGTGTGTGTGTGTGTGTGTGTGTGTGTGTGTGTGTGTGTGTGCCAGATTTTCCTCATGTTGTGGGGACATAAATCAGTTTACAGTCACTGTAATGACTTAAAAGGGCAAGAATCATTTAATTTTAGCATGAAATACTTCTGTCGTGCTCCTTTAGTAGTAACTTCAATATAGGATTTTCCCTTTGTTTCATACATTGGTGATTTATATAGAGGACCTGGGTACTTCTTCCACCAGCGTTGTCCTGCTCCACAGGGTGTTTGAATTAATCCAATTGCTCCTCACACGACGTGTCCCTTCAGATTACACGAGAGCAGACCTCATCCAGTGGTCTCTGCGAGGCCTAACACATTTTTTTTGAAGGCTCGTGGAACGCCGTGTGGGAAACACTTGCATTCCACACCCACTTGTCGACCTCCCTGAACTCTCACAGTGCTGATTCCTCTATGTTACCTTGGCCGTGGGGACAGGATGTCCACGGAGCTCACAGGGAGGATGAACATATGTAGGGGGAACCCAACACTCAGAGAAAACAAACTGATGACACATTTGTGTGGGAGTCATCTGTTTTTATTACTTTATTCATTTCAAACAGTGCTTTGGTGCTTTGTAGATACTGAATGAAGTCAGGTCCTTTGAGTCTTTATCTCCTTACACTATAACAATAATTCTAATATTATTGAACCGAGGCCCTATTTCCCATCTTTTTCTTGAAACGATTAAAGAGACAACTTTTTTGGTCTCGGCCCAGTATTGAGCGAGAAAACTATGACCTGCAACTGTTTTTCTCTAAAGGCTGGATTAACGTTACCTCAACGCTGTCTGCAGCAGGTCTGTCTTCTCTGGGACACCATTTTTCTTTAGGAAAAAGGGCTTTGTTATGGGATGTTTCTCCTATCTGACTGGCAGCAGTAAATCCGGGCACTGCTAACATTACGGTCTACAAGGTCCAGTGTACAGACAGAGTGCTTTAATTCCCATGTAGCACGACTTTACAAGCGGGTCCCTGCCCTTTAATGATAGTCTATGCAAGCATTGTTTTGTTGACAAGATTCCGAAGTGCCAATACCAACGTTGTCGGTGAGTCTGCCAGTGGCATAAACAAGCACCTTTTGCTTTGACACTGACAACAGATCATATTCCTTTTTTTTCACAATTTATGTCAAAGCCCACACAAAAGCAAACAGCAGGAAAAGGACGTTTCACAGCTGCTCCCACAATGAAAAAAAAAGTGATCTTATCTATGCTCTCGAGGACACACATGACCTAGCTCTTTAAAGTGACGCAGCTCTGAGCCACATGAGTCCCCCTTCAAGTAACACTCATTTCTGTGTAAAGAACTGTAACACAACTGAGGTGCAGTCACATGCAATCACATCTTTTTAAATCATAAAAAAAGAAACTCTCTAAGAAACTTAATCCATGCATGTGTTGTTTAAACTTTAACCATCTACAAATGATATTTGGCAAAACAAATTGTGACTTTTCCTGAAAAATACTTGCTCTTTATTGAGGTAGATATCCGAGTCTTCCATATACCCTCTTGCATGTTTGTGCGGTGTGTGAGGGTGTGTAGTGCGGTGCGACATCTTCCAACATGCCACAGAAATTAAAATCAATAGGATTGATGAAATTGTGTCTGTGAACATTTACTGTTAAGACAACTGTTGTATTCCATTATTGCATTCAGTTGCAAGAAGGGAGAAAAATGGGACCTTTTCCTGTTAGCACATTAACTGTATGTTAATTAGTGGAAGTGGCCAGATGGGGGCAGGTCGTTCAATAAATCCAAGCTGAAAGCATCCTTTAGAGTCATTATGCAATTACTGCTGACATGTTCTTAATATTAAACTAAAGAAATATGCTTTTCTGTGCTGACCTTTACTCACAAATCCAATTTGTAAAGCAAGGTCTCAGCTTGGATGTCCACTCCAAGCAACCCTTCATTGATAGAAGCAAGGACGTCATCCAGGTGCCTCCTCTTGTTGCCTTTTGTCCACACCTATTAAAGGGGTTGTGTCCATTTTACCCCATTGATTTCTAGAAGTGCCTAATCTTGTTTCAGAACAGTTCCATGACAGGAGCAGTTTAAATGTTTTTGTCCGCCTCCTAAGGCGGCTGCCAGATGCCCTCTTTTCTTCTGAGGGGCCCTCATATTCAAATCACAGCAGCTGGGAAGTGCTTTGGTAAGAGGAAAAGCAGTGGGCAGAGAGAGGGGAGAGTTTTTAAAGATGTAACAGGGTGGGGGCGTGCATTTGTTTGGCCAGTGTATAATCTGGCACACTTCTATAACAGAGAAACCCCAAAGCTCTGAGTCTTTGATCCGCATAGGCAACGTGAGGCCTGCTGGCTGGGGGGTTTCCTGGTCTTTCAAGCCTTTTACTGTGGGTGTGAAGGCAAAGGCAGACAGGGTAGGCGGGGGTGGCATGTGGCTGGAGAGACAGCAGGTTGTCTGCCCACAGGCAGCGTTGCTGCAGCAGGGGCCGTCATAGGGGAGCACACATGTCACTCTGTCATGGCTGACATCATTTTCTTTGTTTTCTCCATGTGGATAATGAATTCTACCCACATTCACTGCCAACATGTGATTTTATGCAGTATGCTGCCACATATGCTGACCCTGGCATTTCATGACAATTCACTCATTTGAATTGTGGTCAGCTGTGGCGAACCTCACAACATTTTTTACAGATAAGCTGCTTTTTGGAGACTCCTCTTACCTTTATCATATAAGTTGGTTATATAGTGTGCATCTTAGACCTTTAGTGCATCAGGATACCATCCGCACAGGGCAGTAGCTATGTTCTTTGTGGGCGTGTCAATGGAAAATACACTAAAGCAGAAAAATGTAGATATCCTTCTCCACATACATTGATATACTTTTGCTTGAGAGCTGTTTTAAGGTTTGGGCTCGGCCCCTTCGTTCTAATTCAGGCAACATCTTGATGCCTCAATTACCAATTACATTTTAGGCAAAAGCGCTGAATGCTTTCTGAGAACTTTCTTGCTGAAAGTCTTCCCAGACAAGTGGAAATGAATGTCCAAGTTCTTGGAAAAAGACTCTAACGTTTGGGTGTCTATATATGTTTTTGCCATATAGTGAACTGCTCGTTCTTTTTGTGTGTTTCAGTAACATTGCTCATCAAAAGAAGTTCTTCATAATTTCCTTACAGGACTTATGAGCCAACTGTGCTCTGGCTGGATGTTCCACTAATAGGGAATTACACCCACAGACATATATACAGTATATACAGTATACAGTATATCACAGCCCTAACTGTATATTGCGTCAGTCTGTCAAAGTTCGCTCTGTTGTTACTCGTGGATTGGAGCTGCTTTGTGCTATAACACTGACTGAGTCTTTCACCGGAGGTCTAAAGCCCAGAGGGTCAGCAGACGGGACGAAGGCGCACTTGTCACTGTGGATCCTCCTCACAGAGATGGACTCAGGGTGAAAGGAGGTTTTAACGCAATGTACGGTTTGGTAGCTTTTGATTGGATTACATTTTTGTCATGCATTTGCTGTGAGGATTTTAATTACTGAAATAAAGACTGCATTACCATTTTTGAACATCGGGTGTAATCAAATCTAATTTTCAGTGAGATGGATAGAGGTTGCACATGAGTGTGCATGTAAAAGGATAAGCCTATAAACTTTAGCAAGTTTGTCTCTACAGAATCCTTCATTTGATTTAACTAAAATCACACACACAACAAAATAGTTACACTACGTCAAATGGGACAAGGGCATGTTCCTGGCCTTGTATTTGTCAAGCTTATGATATATTTGTATTTCCAGGTGCGCTGATGTGCGACGGTGTCCTTGAGGTTTGGATATTAAGGAGATATTTGATTCAGGAAAGAGAGCTGGAGCACTTGAAAATATTAGGAAACATAGATATTTAGTACATCAGCCTGATTTGTTTTAAGCCATTTTAGTGGCCAAGATATTTCAAGCAGAACCCCTTAGAGTGGATTATTCTGTCAGTGTGTATTTCATCACAATACATACTGGTCTGAAAATCAGATTGAGTGCAGAGAGCAAAACAAAGAAAAGGGGTTATCATGTTCTTCAAAAAAAAGTGCAACATCAACACCCTGTGGTAAGGTGGAGAACAACAAGTCACTTTTCTTCTGGCAGTATGATGGGAATAGTTTGCACTCTTGTTGCAAAATGTTTCAACCTTTGCACAAAAACAAATTTGCAATGGAGCAACTCATATAGATAGCCTATATTGATATAAAGCATGAATTGAAATAGTCTATTAAATGCACCTCTCACTGAGCCCATTGCTTAACTGGCTTCTCCTGTCAGATTGGAAACACACAAACCTTTTAAAACCCAGAATTATGATATTTCATTATTTTGAGTGCAGACGATTAACTTCATCTTTTTGGGACAAGAACCAAATGAATATGCAATTTCATAAAAAACTAATACTATATAAATGTTCCATTCATTTGCTTTCTTACTTGTACAACACAACATTAATCTACTGCTGTACTTGCAATTAATGGTCACAATCAATTTGAAAAGGTTACATATGATTAAAATAGGTCATCGTGTGCTGTGAATCCTTTAATGAAGTACCTGATGGAAACAAGCTTAATACAGAGTTGTTGTTATTATATTTGACTTTTTATTTTCATTCATTCATTTATTTACATTATTTATTTTGTATTGTTTTTTATTAGGGGCCCGAGCACAGCAGTGCGAAGGCTCTATTGGATTTCTAAGAATTATTGTTCGCCGCAATCAGTCGCCTTTTTGACGACCTTAAAGTCCTCAAAAAGTCATGGAAATTAGCAGATGTGTCCGGCCTGGTGAAAAATTACATATTTTATGGTTGTGGTACATTAGTGTTCAAAACTGCCTCTATAGCGCCACCTAGTAACTTTTAGAAAAACGTCGTGTAAGGTGCGTTTCACTCAGAAACATGAAACTTGGTAGACATATTTATCATGCAAAGATGCACAAAAAGGATGTGGCCTTACATGTTTGGTTGGACCTCCACCCTGACTCCTACAGGTCAATAGGGGAGGTGGAGTGATTATTATTTAGTGTATTATTATTACCCACTGATGATAATGATACGTGAATGAGCTAAAAACAAGAGTCCCGACCTGAACATACTTGATTAGAAATATTGATTATCAGTCATAGCGCCACATAGTGGTGATTTGTTGTAACTCCACACCACATGTGTAGATCTTTCCCAAAAATAAGAGTTAGCGCTAGTTTTAAAATTAGAAACTTGGAGATGCTTAAATTTTAACTTGTCTCCCTTCATAGCTTCGTCCATCAAAATATGGGATAGATTATTAGATTAAAGAAACACACAGAGATCACAACACAGATTATACACAAGTCAGTGGGAACGTCAATGTGCTTGGAAGACGACAGAGGTTCTGGGGGGTCATATGGTTTGTTTAATGTATGTATAAATATATCGCTGTTTAGCAGATTGTATCTTTGTAAAGCAGGTTTTAGTGTATTTTCTAGCCATAATGTATTTCAATATGTAAATTAAGGCATTTAATTCCATAAAAAAACTATTTTCTTCCAATTCATATCTGAGATGATGAAGAACATGAACAAAAGTTCAGAATTATTCGGTTAGATATTCAACGTCACCGTCTCTTATTTGCTGAAACATCTTCCAACATCCCGAGGACACACACAAACACACACA
>CAAKHC010002863.1:0-40104 GCA_901007825.1 Macroramphosus scolopax | reverse complement strand
GAATTGTCCTTTACTAATCACACCAGAGGTCAACATGCACCCAGACTGAAGATAAATGCATCAAAGTACCTGGATTTATTATATATATATATATATATATATATATATATATATATATATATATATATATATATATATATATATATATATATATATATATATATAAAAAAGAAGCTTAGCTTTAAATTCCCCAGGTAATTTTTCAAATGTATCTTCTCTCTTCATGAAGTGAAACTTCACACAGAGCTCTTCTTCACACCTTTTGAAGCTCCTCTTCAACAGGATGTCTGCTCGTGGTGAGTTGTCTGCACATATCACCTTCTTTGACGTGACGGATACATCTTTTTATTATATTATCTGTGAAATAGTTAATGAATGATACGTGTCTTAAGGTAAAATATTTTTTCTGAAGGTACCAGAACAGAAAGGTGCTGACATCTGTTCAGCTGCTGTTCGTCAGGGCAATTACTGCAAATTAGAGGCACGGAAACACACCACTTCACATGGTGGTGATGATGGCGGAACACGACTGTTACATCCATGATACAAATGCAGCGGCAAACAGATTACAAAGAGAAACAACTTGATACGATCGATAGACTTCGGCCTTTGCATCAGTGGCTCTTAATTTAAGTGTAAAATATCATCCGTGTGAAATCTGATTGAAATGTGGGCAAAGTTCTCGTGTCCCTCAGAGGAATACATGACCCGACTGTCAGATGCCAAAATGCCAACGGCTTGATTAACAGTCTTGTGTTAAACTGCGTGTTTGAACTCATTAGCACATGAAGGCCGTGCTACATGGAGGACCCCCAGTCATTGTGTATTAATGTTGCACCCTTTGGTTCTTTTAATTTAGAGCTCAGCAGGATCCTTGTGAGGAAGGAAATGGTTACATATTTTATATTTAGTTTCAGACAATGATGGTTATCCATAGATACACGTACATCAAATGTATAAACCAGGTGTAGTAATCTACAATAGGGGTTCCAAAGTGGGGTTCGGGGACCCCGAGTGGTCCTGAAACTCTTCTAGGGGGTCCTGGGTAAAATGAAGGAAAGTATAATTCCTCCTTTTATCAAGTTCAGGGGTGTTCTGCCTGCAGCCTCAAGCGCCTCTCTATCTCTGGATATAATGGTTTCTTTTAAGCAAACAACCTCAGACGGGGGCCGTCGCTTATTCAAAGTCTTTGTGGTCGACAATATAAAGAAGTATTAGAACCCCTGGTTGACAGCATAACTTTGTCTCGTAATGCCGTTTAGTTCAGTGGTTCAAACTCACACTTTTGCATAAAAAAAGTTGCCCATGCCCAGATAAAAAAAAAACACATGCATACACAAAGCACAGCAGTCAGTGCAGGTTCCTTCTGTACAACAGCTCAATCATAGCACTGTGCTGAGAGCTGAACATCAGGGAAGTCCGCCTCTCCTTTTCTTACATCTGACACATCAAACAACCATGTTGAACTACGAGGTTCAAAAAAAATCTGTCAAGCTTTGGTAAAGAATGGAACAGTAAGAAACATATAAGCATGTGTTTCGTGCCAGGCTCGTGTTTGGTGACAAAAGGTGAGCTCCGGGACACAAGTGCGGAAAATATACCGCTGCATTCTCAATGCAATGCATTAATATCTTCATACATCACACACTACAAGAAGGGGTTTGCTTTTCAAAGACGAGTGTTTGTGTTCTCCTTTTTTAAGTTGTGACTGTCACCCTAATACATCTTTCACAGAATGATTGACGTATGGTGTTATCATCCTCAGTGGCATTTTAAAGAGGGCTAGTGGCAGTCTCAATGCACTCTTCATTTTTAACTAATAGGGACAGCTCATGGCTGGAAGCTGTCACCTTGTTGGTCCCTGTTTGACACTGATGCATTCCCATCCAGACTGAAAAAACTTGGTCACTCGCCAGCCTCAGTATATATATACAGTATACTGTGAATGTGGCTGTGTTTTCCTCTGATTCTTTGAGGTGGTGGGCAGGACAAAAAAATCAGTTTTTCAGTGGCACAATTATGAAAAATGACTTTGTCCCCATAATTGTTTTCAATATGAAATGCTCTCATGTCGGCGGCGGTCCTGGGGCCCCTACAATTTTGTCCGGTGAGTGACAAGAAAATGACCTTTAGCATAATGAGATTTTGACAATTAAATTTCACTCTGACACACTTTTCCAACCAGGTTATAAATAATTAATTTGAGGAAGTAAGCAGTCAAGAGAATGTCACGTCTCATTTGGTTGCGCTGAGCGACAATGATGAGTCTGAAACATGCAGCTCAGAGCCACTATTGGAAGGCTCCACGAGACAGGCTCCTTCACACTGACCCAGAAGTCTACGTGAAGGAAGCCACGTTCAAAGCAGAGATTCCGTTGTCTTATTCCTCTCAGCTCACATTAGATACTTCATTGAACTCACACTTAATTATCTTCTGAATGCACGAGAATGAAAGAACATTAAAGAGGGAAATATTGCGTAACATCGGGAACAAGTTAACGCCGGTCCGTCTCAAAATAAAAGCTGTTTCGGGAAGGAGCAATGGCTCTAATCTGAGCTCCTCTGGATGTCAGAACTCCTCACCCTGCCCTTAGGCTGAGCCCAGACAGCTGTGAAGGAAAATCATTTCAGCCACTTATATCTGCAATCTCGGTCTTTCGGT
Organism: Macroramphosus scolopax; assembly: GCA_901007825.1. Classification (NCBI taxonomy): domain Eukaryota; kingdom Metazoa; phylum Chordata; class Actinopteri; order Syngnathiformes; family Centriscidae; genus Macroramphosus; species Macroramphosus scolopax. Next base: position 37,442 of record CAAKHC010002863.1, on the reverse strand, counting down.
CACTCTCCAAAGCTGTTGTGAACCGACAAACTGAGAGCTTCTTCTTTCCGGCTCGTGTTAAAGAAGTTAGCATTTACTTACTAAAATAGGGGGCGGTGGGGGGGTCCAAGCCTCCTGGGTAAATGCTGCCCTTTTGTTTGGAATAAGGCTGAGCCTGGAAACAAATATGCATTTCTGAAGGATGCAAACTATAAGGAATAATACAAATATTGACGCGCCATAAGGTCCGCCGAGACAGCTGCCAGTCACAGTCCTGTCGGAGACACCAGGTAGACTTACGGATAAACAACAAAGGAGAAACAATAAGAAGCAGAAGTATTTGATCAGCGCCGCCTAGTTTTGACGGTTTAATGAGAGCTTCACGAGCCCGCCTGCTCCTTCGTTTCAAACAGTCCAGACATTTCATGAAACTTAAAACAAAAGGTTTAAAAAATAAAAGAGAGAGAGAGAGATGAAAAGAACAGAATGAGGACATGGAAATATTTTTCATAATTGATTACATGCCAATCCTGCATCTCTTTGAGGCTTTGAGTGCTCAACATCTGCATCGCCGATGAATATTAGTTCAGAAAAATTCAACAATTGACTGATTTAAAGGAATTTATTAGAATTTCTACTCGATCATTTGGTTACGATTGTTACGTTCTCAGCTTGTATTGGATGATAATTGTTACACAACAGTGTAAACCAGGCCTCTGCACACCCCTATGTTTGTGGAGAATGAGGTGATAGCTGGTATTAAAGGTTAAAGTGCATGTTAAAATGAAGGTTTCTCCTCATCCTCACTTGTATTCTTCAGTTCGGATTAAGCCTCAACACACGTCGCTCAACGTTATTAAACTGATGTATCTTATTTTGTTTTCCAGACATCAACTGAATGACATAATCATCTGAAATTGCAGACATGAACTCGCTCCTCTCATGAGAAGCTGTGGAAGTTAAAAGTTGTGGACGTGGAATAAAAAAAAGCGTAGATGTGGACGGCATATCTAAAATTGTCTTTCACTTTGATTTCTTTTTTTTTCTTCTCCAACGCTATTCCACTCTTCCCGAAGATTAAAATCTTTCCCAAAGATTTTGTGGGCAGACTGACTGTATTGAAGCCTTCATCATAGATGAACATCCATCTAAACCTCAATTCAAACTCACTGTATGATGCAAGTCAATGCAAGTCAATATTTTACAAGATTTCACAGAAATTACCATGCATGTCTTACAGGGTCAACACTCACCAAAAATCGGGAGCTTTCCCCGTGCTCGTGCGAACAGCGGCTCCTCTCTTCCACCTCCTGCGCTTTGACGATGGAAATGTATTCTTCTTTCAGGCTGACATACTGTAGAGTATCGTACAGGTCATATCAGTCTTTTGATCCAGCAGTCATTAATAATCATGGGCATGAAAAAAGCTAGACTTGCATATAGTCAGTCCCATTAATAAATGATAGCTCTGATCCAATTAAAAGACCTTGCAAAATAGGGTTTCTCAGGGTGTCCTCACAGAACATTTGGAAGGCACGCGGGCCTGTAAATAATCAAGCCCCGGGCAATCCTGCCCCCAGTACCCAGGAGATGCAGGCTGTGTCAACAGCGTGGCACTGTGCTGTCACCACATATCACTCCTGAGCCTTCTCACAGCCCTCAGCCGTGTGAAAACACCACAGCCCTTATCTTTTCCCTGCTTACCACGCCATCATGTTAGCCGTAGAGCATACACATCGGAGCCAACTCCACACACTCCTGCTTTTTTTTTGTTATTATTATTTTTTTTTTTTTCACGTTCGCCTGCTCCCATTTGATTTACTTGCCGCGGCGCTTTTAACAAAACGCTGTATTCATCACGATGAATATACGACAGGGTATTGAATAACTTTTGCAAGATGGCCTTCTCCTTCACCATTAATCCCCTTCAAATGTTCAATACAAATTTGAAATGTAACACTAATCAGTCACTCATGAATAAATACATTGTTCTGACTGTGTCTAAGCCACTATTCTGATATTCCTAAGAGCTTTAAATAGAATATAAGCTTGTTAATGGCCTTGCGTCACCAACACTTTCCTCGGAAAATAATATTTTGATATATAATTGAAGCATCAGGACTCTACAAATATTGTCGACCACTGAAACTGTTATTATCATCATTATGGTTGTTGCTGGGGAAACTCTTGCGTCTGTGCGGCGCACGGACTGGCTCTTTAAAAGGGAAACGCGTAGATATATGAGGCCTTAGATGAGAATTCATGTGACTTGGCATCATTAGTGGTACGAAACATGCTCATCCAGGTTGGCGTTTAGCTTTGTGCCTGAGGCTTCACGATGCCCTAAAATATGAGCCAGAGTATGTGTAGAACAGGCTGTGACCTTCTTATACAGCAGCGTTAATACTCCCGCACAATATGACGGAACATGGGAACACAATCATCTTAATTAGGAACTGATTCTGTCTGACGTCAGCCGAGTCACAACTACCAGTCGGCTCACACGCCCCTTATTATCACATAACGAATTCCACTGACTCGAACGTGTCAGCCTAACCTTGACTGCAGAATGCGAGACACTGTTGTAATTAATAGAGTGGTTTGTGACACTGTATTCATGCTCAAGCTGCGATGGGGAATTATGAGGTAGTGAGAGGTTGTGTGTATAATGCAGCCTCTCACTGAATGAATTGTCGAGCATAATAATTGCATTGGCCACATCATTAGCATTTCCTCAAGAACCAAAAAACCCTAAAAATCTATATATTAAGCTCGGAACGGCTGCCACACCCAGCATCAATTTGGCATTTTCATCACAGCTAGGAGTGGCCTTGACTTTCAAATGAATATAATTCAATTTTTATGCTTGAAACACAAGCAAAGCATTAAACAGCTCAAGTAAAGGGTGAGCCAGGAAGTTAATCATTGCTCTAATGTGCCACGAGCGGCTGAGCAAACCCCCTAAGGTATAATGATGAGATTGTTTTGCAAACTTAATCATTTTTGTTGCGTTCACACATGGAGGACTTTAGAATTAAATTTAAGGTTAATTTGGACGCAACTCTAAAATAACGTTTTCCCAGCGTTATACAGAAAAGGGTTATTTCGCAAAAATATTCGCAACGGCATTGTCTTAGTAATTCTCATGCTTTCTTTTGTATTTTAATCAGTGCTGGATGACAAGGATGGGAGTATTTGCAGATTAGCTAGATGAATAAATTGAACCCTGAGCAGAACATCTACTGGGGTTTTACTTAATTAGGGCCGGAGAACAAATTATTCATGATGACAGTTTATGGGTCCTCCGCATTGGGTGTGGCAAGATGAATTCTCCCTCATCCCCGATTGGATTAGGTTGTGAAATGTGAGCTTGTTCCGATCACATTTACACGGTCCCGTAACCATGTCAGATTGGAAAAGCTTTGGGTTTTGGCGGGGCACCAAATTCCAAACTTCTGTCCCAAACTGGTTTGTTACTTGTCGAGCTAATTAATTGAGATGGGATTGACAAAATACTTGAATAATACTTGATACAAATACTCAATAACTCAATACAATAAGACCTTATAATGAATTGCCAATTTAAGCTCTGAAATATTTGTCATTTCCAGGTCTAAATTAAAATAGACGTGATGAACCTTTATCCCGGAGCTTCCTATTTTCCAGCATAATTTCCCTCAGGATTAATAAAGTTTCTACATTTCAATTTATTTACATTGACAGCTCATTGGAATGCAGGTGTTAATATGCTGATTAAAAGTGCACCTTTGCAGCCAGCCAGTACAATTAAGACGCTTGTTCTTGCTGACTTATTTGCCCCGTGCAATAATTGACATATCCCTAAAGTGCCAGCGAAGCATTAATTCAGGGTTAAAAATAGACGTGAATGCTATGTATTTATTGATGAAATAATCATCAAGCTGCAGTTCATTAGATCCCGCGCTATGTTTCTGTTTTAATTATTGGCCCTGGAAGATGTAACATGACAGGATCTTTAATCACCTGAGACAGAGGCTTGCCTCCAAAGGACACCTTGCTGACACGCTGAGCGGAGGATGTGTCAGCAATGCAGATTCACTGATCTCTATGAGTACATGTGTCACATCACCTTGATAATTAACACGGGGATGTGTCAATTACCAACGGGCAATCAGGAAAACCGTGCCAGCAGGTGGGATCTAAGGACGGGGATTTTTAGTTCGGGCCTCGCTGCGTCCAATCAAAGGTGTACTCACCTCTCTGTATAGGTGGGGGTGGACCACCACTCCACTCCGTACCCACAGCAAATATTCAAAGATGGAAATTGGACTCAGCTCAGTAGAGCAAGGAGGACACAGCGAGAACCCCTCCACAGCCTCGGTGTGCACATGCGTACTCGGTGTCTTCCGTTCTCTCGGAGATAATCTGCATTTAAGCATCACATGACCCACGACTGGAGGTATGAAACAAGACTGCTAACAAGACTGAAACATCTGGCAACACACATGATCGCAGATCTTTACAGAGAATCACTGCGAATGTTGCTTTTGTCCAAAACCGCCCTAGAAATTTGGGGTGCTGATAATGAATGTGAAGCACATACCGTAACAGTATATTCTTGCAAAAATAAAGCTTGGGACTAAGAGACACAGGGGGGGCAGGCACAAACTAATGAAGGAATAAGTGCTGCAGCCAGTAATCCAGCCTGGGAAACAGTAAACACTGATGTAATTACAAGCTTTCTTGTTTTATTTTTATTAACTGAACGGCAATCCTTGTGGATTACAACAACAGATGTGGCTAGTTGAGCCAAAGTAAGTTATTTCTAAAGCAGCATATAATATATATATATACAGTATATATCTTTCTCTCTTTTCCCCTCACGGATTTCATCCTATATTTTCCTTCGGACGATGTTCAGTAATGGATTGTTACATCGGCTCCAAAGATAAATCATGTTTCATTCGAGGGCTCTTAACAAAACTCTTAATGACAACTAGTTCAGCAAGTGAAAGCTTACACATGGCCCGAGGTTGCTGCATACACGAAGGAATCTAAAAAATCCAGAGTTGAGCCTCAATTCAGCTGCAATACGGCTCGCAAAATTGTAGGATTAATAGATGAAGTGATTTTATTAAACCTGTCTTTGACCTTGTGGCGATGAGTTTGAAGCTTATTTCTTTTTTCTGCAGATGTTGGGCCACATGTGCTCCCTCAGTATTGATCCATACAGTTAAAATACAGAATTTATTTATTTATTATTTAGTGTGAGGGGTTTCTATCAGCGAAGTCTGACAGCCATGTGACAAACATGATAATATGATTAATCACTTGGATCGGTAGGCTGAGACTAAAGTATGAACAGAAACACATGAATGGCTGTTTTAAAGAAACAACCTGAAAGTGGTTTATTTTTTGTTTCTTTGAATTTCTTTATTCCACCATGTCCGGGTAGACCGGGTACGCACTCATCTTAAAGGTTATAAATCTTTTACCGTCACTTAGGACCCAAAATTCAGAATAAAAGCAGCTCTGTGACACGTTACCCAGAGTCCCTAGCTGAAGGCCTGCCTGCATCAGAAGTGAGGAGCTGTATCTTTGAGGACAACGCAGCCTCCTGTACTCATTCTGCTTCAGGGGACAACAGTAAGCCGATGCAGTGCCCCATCTGAAGTGACAATCGTGACAGAATAAAAGTAATGGCAGCCCTAAACAGTGGGCAATGGATCTGACAAACATTTAGATGCTATCTCCCAGTTACAGTGAATAATTGAGCTGCCACTCCTACAGCACCAGTGTAGCCACTGGCAACACCAGCCAGACATGTAATCCCTTCAGACAAGAGAGCACCTCGTCAAGCACAGGCCCAAATCAAAGTAATTGACAAAAGCAAAGAAATATTGAATAGACTACAAGTGGATAGCAAAGCATTTTCTCTCAGAACAAAAGCTTTAACATACATTTCTGTCGGGAATAAATAAAGGCAGTGATTTGTGCAGTTAAAATTGCCTGGTGAGAATTATAATGATGTGTTTATCCATTCATAAATACACTACGTCCATATATTCTATCTGCATAAACAATGATTGCAGGGTTAAACTAATTCCAGTCTCTCTGTATGCTTGTTACACGTATTGTATCACGCATGCAAGCCAAACAAAAGTTTCCCATCACATTGACGTCCCCTCTGGGTCACTCTGCATCTGGGCAGAGACGTCGTCATACACACAGCATGTTTTTACATTTTACATATGCAATTTTATCCCGACTCCTGCGAGGATAATTCTACGCTACATGCTTGATCGTGTTGTCATGTCCGTTTTATGTCTGTGCGTCCCCACACACACACACGCACACACACACACATACACACACACACACTTCCTGTCTGTCAGTGAGGCTGAACCAAAATTGGATTGGGGTCAAAAGCCTTAGAATGGGGTTCCTACTCCCAAAAAAAATATTTTTGGTGATTTAAAACCAGTTTCATGCAATTTTACAATAGATTTGCATATTGGCCCTCACAACCTGCAAAATGATTTACTGTGCAAAAGTTCTAATCATCTCAGCAACCTGGTGGGTAATGGTGCCATTTGCTCCATGAAATTCCCAAATTCTTTGCGACCCCTCTCTAAAGGTGAGGCTGTGAGCGGTTACACCGTGTACCCGTGTGCGACTCGCGACAATACACGTTACTTAAAGAAACAGTATTATCTCTCGACATGCGGCGATCAACTCAGCTCCTCATCCTCAGTTAGTACGAGCGGGTTGCAGGTGTTTCTGTCGAGGGTTCGCCAGGCGGCGTCAAACAAGCGTGCTCAAAGATGGTTTATTGTACATAAACCAATTATTTTTTTCTTTTTCACATTAAATTTGCCATTATTTTGTCATAAAACAACAAGTTTTACTTGGGGAAATGCCCTCTAGGTACATTTTCAAATAAACAGGCTTAATTTGTTCAGGTTTTGAATAACTTTAATAATCACTTTTGATTAAATTCTACTCACCCAGACACACAAGTGTTGCTCTACTCCAGCAGAACTTTAATGTAAAGACACTTGGGCAACACTTAAACCAACGAACAAGCCAATAAATTGTCTCAGTCCATGAAATAAGTCAAGCTTTTTACACTAAATACCATTTCTTAACGTATTTTCTTCCAATGCATGTGCCTATAATTAATTAAAAATCACTAAATATTCTCATAATAAGATCAAAAGCTGAGAAACAGCAGCAAGATATCACGTCCACATTTCAATAATGCAACCGGTAGTTTCAAAGACTGAAACAAAATGATCTGTACATATTGTTATGATCCTCTGTCTTCTTGTTTTAATCCTCAGCTTCCATGCTTAAATATTTCATAGTCCGGGCGTTCAGAGTGGTGGTGGGTTACAAACGACACCCTGAAGGTTGCAGCTTCGCCTCACAACAAAGGAAAAGATGACAGAAAGGAAAATAACCTTGAAAAAAAAAAGATACGTGAGTTTACGCACTCGGCGAGGGTGGAGATTACAGAGGTGAGGTGTCTCACTTGTGTCTCCGTCTTCAGCGAGGCGCTTCATGCGGTGTTTCACCTCATTACTGTAAATGTCCTCTAACAACTCCAGCAATCAACCCATATCTGTCTCTGTGCGTGCTGGTACAGTAAGTTTGATATATTTTCCCCTCGCAAAAGACTGGTGTGATACAACTGCCTCATTTGCCCCAGTTTTTCAGGAGTAGCACTTGATGGTCTGAAATCAATGCAGAGGAGCAGAAGAAATGATCCAAAGCAGTTGAATTCAGCTCTGTTTTGCTTAAATATCCCCAAAGGACATTAACAGAATAAAATACTTATGATCGGTTTCCTCCTTTTTTTCCAAACTGCTGTTTAGCTGCTGGCAGCAATGAGTTTCTTCATCTGTTTGTCCGTCTGTGAGCTGGATGGCAGAAAATCTGCTCCTCCGATTGTCAACTTGTTGGAGGGCTGCAGCAGCCCGGGCCGACGAGGGACACATACCATTTTTACTTTCCAGTGCCCTTTCCAATGAGCCGGTTTGGTTAAATTCAGCAGCTGCATGAAAATCCTCCGCTTGCCACATGTGACCATGTCTGAGACCTCATCTTATGTTTTGTTAATGGCCCCCCTGCTGCTGATGTCTGGTTCAGGACGGAAGCTAAAAGCTGATGCAAACTCCGCTCCCAAAAACTCAACAAGATAAATTACAGATACCTTAACCAGGAGAGAATCACTGAGATCGACCGTCCTCTTTAGCAGTGTCGTCACCCAGAGTGACGAGCAGCAGCTCATCATTCTGATCCACCTTTTCACATGTGTGTGACATAACAAACTCTGGTGTTAGAAACCCCCAAAACAAAAAAGTTTTATGATTTGCAAACTCACATTTAAGAATTAACAGTCTGTTGCCTTCAGTGTGCCCATCGGCTACAAATGTCAAGTATTTGAAATATATTGGTCAGTCCCCGTCGGCATGAATAATACACATCTTGTCTCTTCTTACCTTTCATCGTGGTCCAGGGAAGAAAAACACCTGAACGAACCTCAGAAAAATAAACTTTCTGAAAGTGCTAGAAGTTCAACATGAACTACACTCACAGTAAAACACAGATGTCATATTCTGGGCGAATGTTTTAATCAAAGTTAGCTCGCTATGAGCATTGAATCCTTGAGTTCCTGAGTTCCTTCACTTCCAATGGAGTCAATAAGACAACCACACATGGCCAATCGTATTCAAGCGCTGCAGCCCGCCGCCCTCAGCTAACCCGCCCTTGTCCGTTAGCAACAACCGTAGTTAAACAAATAACATTCTCGCGTTGAGTTGGAGGTTGAATGAGTGCAGTCGGATGCAGTATAGAAATTTTGCAAGTGGAAATAGGGCATCTCATCAATATTGTGAGGGTCTAATTTGTTCCCATATTATGATATTAATTCGGAAGTGGACAGATGGCACCATTTGCATGTCTACCAGCACTCTTACAGATCAAGCAACAATTTTGCACTTCGCTGCAACTGTCTCATAAGAAGGTCACGCATTAAGTTATGCAAGGCTTTAAAAGCCTTTTCATGTATAATGAAATCAATTTTAAAAGGGGGGGAGCATGTGCGTCCCGTTCACATGACTAGTGGTACATTTTGGTATTTTATAGCCGAACACATTATTAGAATATTGTCATTTATGTATCCCTCATCAATATTTTTGATTTCCTCCAGTGATGAGAGACGAGGAGGTTTCGACTCAGGATTATAAAACAAAAGAAAGAAGCAGCAACCTTCAGTCGTCCTTGTAGCTCTTTGTACACCCTTTACCTCTTCCAAGGGGGGGGGAGTTAAAGACTTTGGCTCATTGTCATTACAGAAGGGAAAATGTTTGGGGGATCATCTACATCTCTTATTTAATGATGCATAGTGAAATCTTATGAGAGTCACTTATGTTCCATAAAATCACTGGACAAAGCTGTAAAATCAATGACCTGTTTTGTTACTTAATGAGTAGCTCGACTGTGGGAGGATGAACCGCTCTGATCCGTTTGCCCAACCCCTCAAAGCTTATCTTTTGGCATCAAAAAATGTGGCTCCATTATTTATGTTTTTAAATCAATATCAGCCTTTGATGAATATGAAACTACCCTAAACTGCAGTGGAAGGATGCTCGGTTTGACCGTTCCTCCGGTTCGGACTGTATATTCTAACAAGGTTCTAACCACACACATGCGGGCTGGCATACTTTGCTGACCATTGTACTACAGCTTTGTGGATTTCTTCCATAATATTATACCTGCTAATCTCAGCAGGGTATTAAAACTGGAATGATTGGTATGCAGCTTTAATGTGGGAGAGTTAAAAGTTAGGGGTGAGAGAAAGGATATAAAACCAACCAGGGGAAAAATTAATATGAGGCAAGGTAGTGGAACTGATAGTATTCTATAATGTGTTGGCACAGAGATTGGAGAAGGGGGAAAAAAAAAAAAAACTTCACCAAATATAAAGTGATGAAAGTTGGTGTTGTTTGGAACATTTTGGTACAACACAGCAGGAGATGCACAATAAGAGAGAAAAAAATGCTTCACTCTTAAAATGTAATATTTAGTGAGTTTGTTTATTTGGAAAAAAAAAAGCAACTTAAATCCTTTTTTTCAAACTTTTCCTGCTCAAGCAAAAAAAAGGTACATAGTGAAGCCGTAGATCCCGATGAAGAGTAATCATGTATTCCACCCCAGCCCTGTAAATCCATAATCATTAACATCTGCTCTAGCTTTCTTTATTGAACTATTTCGCCTATGTGTGGTCCACTTATCCTTGTTAACTCCACTTTAGCAAACTCAGCACACAGATCGAACGATAGATGGAAAGGGGAAAGAGAGACAAACAGTGAGAGGAGGAGAAATGTTTGAGGAGATGAAGAAGAAAGGAAAATAACTTCGAGTTGTGTTTCAAGCTTTTAAGAAGCAGTTTGCTCACCGCAGTCACGGCTCGCTCTCGTGCATTTTTCGCCCGAGAAAATCATTCCTTATCCGTCTGTATTTTGGCAACTGACCAATGGATTTGCTGTCTCGTTGCCGGCTGTCTTGAAATAATATTTATAATTGCCTTTCCACAATATTGATTCAGACAATAATAAAATAAGTGCAACCTGTGTATATTGAGAATTTGCTGACTGCTGAAATTAAAAACTAATCAAATATGACATTGACATTGTCCCTTTAATGACTTTCCAATTCCTGTGCTGAGTTATTATTATTATTCTCAGTTGTTATATATAGTTATGTTAGCAGCAGTCGTACTGGGATTATAAATCGTAGTAGCGCTGTGGTGTTTAAGGACACGGGGGTCTATTTGACGGCCGGACGTGTCAAATCACACCTCACCCTGACTGACCTCCTGATAGCAACTGACAGCCGCCATCAATATAAACGGACCCTGTCAATACCTGCAATCTCATAATAATTACACGTCTATGTAATTATTCTACGCATTACATTTTTGAAGCCTGTTGCAAACTTGTTGACTTAATTTGCGTGAAGGTCGTAGAAGAAGCTGAAAGAACAGTCGTGGCCGCTGGTTTTCCTGTATGAGCATTTGCCTTTAACACCTGGCTTTGTCTCATTCAAGTCATTTTAATTGACTTTTTCTTTTATTAATTGCCTAACCTTTACCAACCCCCCAAAAAAAATTGTCTGTTGGCAAAACTATGAATTACAGAATGGAACATTTTGATTAAATGTAATGTTTACATTGAATGTGTTCAAGGCAAATGATTTAAAGATGCTACTGGATGTTTAGTGCGACATCTCATGGCGACTATCTCAGAGAAACGCTTTCAGAAGATTATAATTATGGATATTGAGTTGTAATTCCAGGGGACCAAAACCCACTTTGATGACAACACTGCAAAGCAAACAAGTCTGGGCTGTTGTACTAACACAAGATGCAGGAAAAGGCAGCGGAAATTGCCAAACAGCAAAACACATGCATGAGTTTTCCAGCCCGTTCTCATCAAATAGAGACGCAAAGAGCAACTGGGGCCGAGCACAACCTTGGAAAAAATGTGTATTATAACCCCAACTATTATCCTAACCATGTGTTTCGTGTACCTTAACCCAACCGAACCTCAACTACAGTGTTGATACATTATATAATACAACTATTATTATGTCGTTCTTTTTTTTGGAAGGGAAACTCATGGTTGCATTGAAATGATCACCTGTGTCCCTGCACCATCTCAACCTGCCTCCTCATGCAGTTTTTCGGTACACATATATATTGACGTGACTGGGTTAAGATTAGACACTTTGTTACTTGAAAGCCTGCTTTTGCTCAAACAGATGTCAAAGGGTGCCTTGTGAGTGGGAATAAGACGCAGGGGCAGTGGGTTCCCTTTTCAGTAACCAGCTCCTGCCTCTCTCTCACTCCCTCTCTTTCGCCCTCAGTCTCTCCAGCAGGTGATCAGGGCCATAACTGGAACATTATTTACTGGATTGGCAATGTTGAAGTTAATGTTGCAAAAATTCCCTTTCTACAGTCGGATTCTGGCTGTAATGAGGCTTTACTGACACGATGCTGATGGCTCTGCAGAGGAGACGGATGCCTCTGGAGGAATGTCAAACATCTACCTCCACATTCTCTTGTGCCGTCATTAAGGTCATTTAGTATTTTTCCTTGAATAGTGCAGCCGTTGTGGCAAAAGTATAAAAAGTTTTTTTTTTTTTTTGCACAAAAAAATCACATTGCACCTCGCACGTTTAAGGGACTCAAAGTGTATTTGCATGTTCGAGGGGGAGAGTGCAGGCTGTAGCTGCCTTTTGAGCTCTAAGTGCACACGGATGTATCGGTTTTAATGTCATTTCCGGCGATCCCAGACACTCACAGAGCAGCTTTACCATGAAAGGCTTTTTTAAGAAGGGTACAGTAAAGGAAGGATTTTCACGGAGTTTCCGTGTCTCTGAAAGCCGGTTGGTCTTTATAGTCAGCGTCATCCTGGTTGCATGGTATATACTGTACTTTCACATGACAGAAAAACCTTCCCCGGAAAAAGTCTTTCCACGTAGAGTATCATAATTTATGAAAATGGCTCCACTTGTTCATGTTAGGTTCAGTTCATTTGATCATGTGATGGCATTTTAAAAGTCCTTGTGGAAAGGCAGTGCCGTGACATGTCGGGTCAGCCAGACTGTCATGACATTTGCTGCTGACAAGTGTTCAATCTGCGAGGAGGATTGTGAGGCTTCTGACTGACATTACAAATGAACAGCGGCTGGAAGAAAACACCCCTTGATGAAAAAGTTAAGTGGACAGTCTGGCGAACTCTGCATCGCTCCTCAATCCTATTTTTTGATTGACTGATATTTTATTTTTGTATTCACTCGCTTTTCATGAAATCCATTTGAGCAGTGGAATGTCTCTGTCCTGACCTCCTGCTGCCGTGTGACCCAGCACCTTTTTCCTTTGAAGTACAGCAGCGCTGTGGGTTGTCTGCTTTGTATCGTTTGACAGTGATGTCAGCTGAACCAAAAAAGTTATTTTCTTATCTTATGCAGGACACCTTCACTATGTTGATAACATATAGACGAGGAGACAATGGCCTCACTGAAAACGGTTCATTGGGGCAGCTCGTCTCGGTGGGTAGAGCGGCTGTCGATCCCGGCTCCCACATTGACCAGGTCGAAGTGTCCTTGAGCAAGGCCCTAAGCTGATTGGCTCCTTGCCTCTGCTATAAGAGATTACATTGTAAAGCGCTTTGGATAAAAGCGCTATATTAATCTCAATTTTTTTTATTTTTGTTTCCCTGACCTGGACAGTCAACGCGTCGTCTCCCCTCGACATCACATAATGACGCTTTTAATTTTCATGTTAACCCACTCATGTCAATGTGACACATGTGCATAAGAGACAGGCATGTTGGGGTGCTGGACGGATCGGACAAACATCTCACTTTGCAGCAGGAGACTGGTGAGCGATTCTTGTGTGCCACCAACTTTAGCAACAGTGGGTCCAGTAAAAGCCGTCGCTAATGTCTTTCCGTCATCGGTTGACGTCTGGCTAGGTGGCTCATTTTTTAGGAATGTTTCAAGTAAAAACATCTTTTGTGTAACTCACATGTCAGCCGGAGACGGGCTACGAGCTTCTCATGATGACGGAAAGTGCTGTAAATTGGAGTTAAATGGACAGACCGCTGTGTCTCATGCGGACACTGAAGGGTGCCCTGAGCTTTGGTACCTCCTTTATTCCGGTGTAATTGACAAGCTCGGACAAGAGTGGCCTCAGACACTGATGGGATCTTTGTATCTTTAATAGGGATCTTTGTATCCGACGTTCACATCTTTATTTAATTACTCGCCGCATATTCAAACGCATTGAAACGCGGCCTGTTTTTGTCACGTTGCGTAATAACGGTCATTCTTTTTGAAATCCCGCTGCCAGAAATCAAAAGATATGAGTCACGGGTGAGGCAGGTACTGAAGAAAGGTTTGTCTTACTTCTTTCACAGAAAAATGTGTTATAAAAACAGAAGTGTGGTGCATTGAACCTCAGCACTGCACTGTGATCGTTGTTGCCATGATGACGATTTGCTGGTATATCACGGACTGACATGAACCGTAAACCCACATTTAATTCAAACTAGTCTTCATAATGTCTCGCTTGGTGTTCTATATTTCCCTAGTGATCATTTTGGAGTATCTGAGGATTGTGCGTTGCGCTGTAGTCAGTGCGGAGGGCTTTGATGGACGTGGAAATGTTTGCATTATGATACATTCTGGTGATGCGCCACCACCTTTAATTAAGTCGCTGAAATCCGCATCCCAAAGCTCTCCCAACTTTTACCTGCTGGGATCTGTCAGAAGCATTTAGAGTTTCAGCTTTTACACTTCACAGAGAATTATACATGGGGTTCTCAACAGTGTGGGCTCAGCATCATACAGACCTAATCCATCCATGTTAAACAGATGTCAAGATTAACACTGCCAGCTATGTTTACATATCTTGCCTTGTGCGGAGAGAGGAACATCTAAGCTCGGGGTCTCAGTGTGTGAGTTTTGGATGTCGGCGTGGTGCTCCTCGGCGTCGTGGGAACACCTTGGCCTGTTGATGAAACACCGCCGAATCTTTCATCCACCTGTGGAAGTGTTCAGGCCTGAATTTCCACCTCACTTTTTTAATGCTTCATGGAGGGAACTCTGCAGCCAGAGTGAATTATCCTGCCTCGAGGCAACAACATTGAAGTTAGAAACTTTTCACTAGGTGATAATTTCGTTCTGGATAAGTTAATTTATATCCTTGCAATCAAGTTTAAAACCCATAAAAGACTGTAACTGTCAGTGTAAGGATGAGTGTGTGTGTTTATCATCCATATATCATCCACAAACACAATTCTCCCAGGGCTCGTATGCCACACGGCCATCATCAAACCCTTTGTGTGTGTAGTGCCTCTGTCATTAGTCATACATTTCTATAAATATTCAATCAGCTTGACTAGTCGCTGAACACTAAGTTTCCAAAAAAACAATCTCAACACCCCTTACATTATTTATTTCAGTGCCCTCTCATGAATTATTTCCATTGTTCAACTATCACACCTTCTATTTCGTGTTTACCTTCACTGTATATAAACCATCAGCGATATAAGCACAGTATGAAGCTTCTGCTTGGGCCCTTCATGGGCTCCTTACAGGGCCCATCGGGTTGGAACGTATCCCACTTCTGATCAATCAAGCCAATGTTTGCTATGCCCAAGTCTTACTTTTGTATATTTTTCTGGGTTTCCCATCACAAACCCACCTAAAAGCTCCCCAGGAGAAGCTCACCTAACGCCGATGAGCACCGGGCATGTCGGCCGGCAGCTGGGAAACAAAGAAAGAACCAAACTGTGCCTGCACCTTTCAGATTGGATTATAAATACCTTCCACAATATGTCAAAACCCCAATGAATAATATCCATTCGTTTGCTCGTTAGCTCTGCTCTCCATCAGTCGACCACAAACCTTCGCCCATTGTTTAAACCTAATATTACGTCTAGCGGGTCATTTGTCCGTGTCCGTGCCGTTGCACACATTCAACAAACCCATGTTCTTTTCATCACTCAGTCCATTTAAGCTCCATTTACCCGAGTCATAGTTTGGTGATGAGTTGGCCCCAACAGCGGCACTTCAATCAGGCATGATTTCCTGTAACACGTCGGAAAATGAGAGCGGAATGATATGGAAATAAATCACATTTCGCTACTTGATCAGAAACACAGTCTGAGTCTGAGCTGCTCTCTGTCTTGAGTCAATTACTCATTACACACAGCTATTGACCTTTCTTCCAACAGGAAGTTCAGTGAATATCTTTACGAGGATTATAATTGACAAGATGTCTCTTCTAATAGAAAAATGCCCACATTTCCTCACGAGTTAATTATAAATTCAATAGTGGACCCGACGGCCACGGACGCTGAGAAAGGTTAGTGTAGACATTTGTACCTGCCAGGCTGCCCATACATGAACACATCATTTATTTCTGACAGACAACCCATTCCCACGTGTACTTTTTATGCCATTTTATGCCCAATGTCACAGTTTGAAAAACTCAGATCAATACAGAACACATAATTCCAGGAGCAGGCGACATGAAAATAGACACCTTTAAGTAATTTGTGCAGCATGGAGGAGCAGAGATACTGTAGTCGGGTTGAATGTTAGACTGAGTCGGCTTGTCGGCGCCGCGCATACATCACAGCTTCAATTTACAAAATGTAAATGATGTAATCTGAGAGCGATTTAGTCTGGCGTTATGGGGAATGTGTGAGTGAGCGGCAGCACATCAGTCAACATACAGAAAACACCACAATGATGAGCATAGATTTGTCCTTCATATGCCCTGGAGCCTCTCCCTGAACTCTGCATCAATGATGGCGTGAAGTGCGTTTGAACAGCTTTTCATTCTTATCTGTTAAAAAAAAAATGTGTAAAACATCCTGACACGTGAACTCCAGGGGTGCCTGAATATTACTAAGATCTCATTACGTCAGACATCTCAGCTGTCACAACCCGTTGCTTATCTAAAGTGAGGCTTATGGGACAAAGGAAGGGGACAACATCTTGTGCATGTCATGAAACTACACAGCAACACTTTCTAAAACTGGTTTACACACATGGGATCCTGGATTTTTTAAAATTCATGTGTTATCAATATCTTTTTTTTTTCCATTAACACCTTTTGTCTTTTATTGTGAAAAGACGACAATAACAAAGTAATCCTATCATGCTTCCATCAAAGAAGTGAGAACCAGGAGCCACTTTGCTGACTGACACGTCTCAGTGGAGGAAGAAGGGTTCATTTTCCAATCAATTCTACTCCGACGATGAATTAGCGCCACGTATGAAAGCGCCAATCAATCATTCGCTTTAATCACCTCGAAGGATGACGACCGGATTAATCTGACAATCTTTAAGACGTCTGCTCCTGTGACTTATTTTAGCTAAAGGAGTTGGCCTGTAAAATCCCCCACTGCCTGTTCTTTCACATTGTAGGATCCCATTCAGCTTCATCAAACATCCTGCTGATAGATATCCCTGTCAACCCGCGGCCATGATTCATCCATGCAATGTGAGCGGTGCTCCAGTTCTGAAGCCGCGCGCGGTGGTTTACCATCCGGGCAAATCATTTTGATATCTGGCAGCAAATTCCAGCTGGCCGATGAATCAAAGACATTATCAAGAATATTATGATTCATTTCGGGTTTGATGGCTTTATTTGAGACATTAATAGTGTCAAGTGAAAACAGATTGCAAGCTGCTCCTTGTAAACGCATGTCGATGTTTTACCTTGTGTCTTAATCACAATTCTTTCATACATACATTAATTGATTACTAACATCTATATGGGTGCATGTGCTTATAATGGTCCTTTGTGTTACATTATTAACACAGGACTCACATTAATGTATGATGACACCAGCTGCCATGACCTTATAGAGAGGCCTACTTCTTTTAAGTGTAAAGCCCGCTGCGGTTGGAGAGTAAAATCCCTCCACTAGACGACTGGAAATACAGATGAAACCTGGTTCCTGCTGTGCCAGACTGATGAGAAAGACTAAAGTATGTAGGAAAAATCCACATGAGCACATGCATCAATCATTCCGCACATCCGGCTGTGGCACAGCGATGTGTGGTCTTTTTTCTCCGCGGCACGTTCTTGGACGTTTGATAAAAGAGAAGCGATAGTTCAATGCCACGGGATCGACTGTGCTATTGCCTATCGGTGCATCCTGAGCGGCGGCATGGGAGCGCTGCTGCGGAAGGAGTTCTTCTCGCCGGGGTAATACCCCATGCCACATGAATGACACTGTCCAGAGACGGTCCCATGAGCATGACAGTGAATTCAGCTGACTACAATAGAATGTCAACTCGCAGGATCTCAATCCAACTGAGCATCTGCAGGATGAGATTGAACAGCTGGAAGACGTTCCCGGTCAACTTGATGCTACATCGGAAAGCCGCTGAAGTCAATATTGGCATTTTCCTGTGAAACTCTGATGTGATGTGGAGGATATTACCTGACACGAACTGTGAAGAGGAGAAGACGGGGAGGCGGGGAAAAAATGGATGTAATCTTCTACGTGTTTGTAACATCTCCAGCCCTGTTCAGACCTGACACTGACATGCGTCTCGAGTGATCCGATTACGAGTGAATACGTCTGGCGATGAGTGTCGGGTGACCATTTGTGGTTGGATCTCACCGGGTTACATTTGCATTTGTGCAGCTTAAAGAATGCGACCACATACAGCCCAGACCAACTCATAAGAGCTGTAAGAAGGTAAACAACAGGTCAGAACAGGGCCGACACATCAAGTGTTGGAAACACGTCTTAATTATTGAAAGTTTAAGAGAAATATGCACATGTTCAAAGGTTTTGGATATTTTGCTGCACAACAGTGTAAGTTGATTCATTGATTGTATATCAAAGTGTTTGAGAGGCATGTTTATGTACCAAGAGTTTGAAGAAGAGATCAATAACCTCACCCATGTTTATCTGTTATATATCAAGCTGACTATATTAGCTGAACATAAACAAAAAAAAAGTTGTCCTGGACTCCAATTGGAAAATTCTCCAGAAGATAAAATGTGGTAATTAGTGAACTTTGGACGTAAACTTGGAAGAAGCCAGGCTAGTTTTTTTAAGTTTCCAGTCTAGATCATATATATATGTCAATATATATGTCAGGTGGCTGTTGGCCAGCAAATCTCCATATTTATCATACAGATATATATATATGGTATCGCTCTTATCTAACACTCAACAGAACTGTGTCTTTTTTAACATCAAATTAACCACAATTCTTTATTAACACTGTGCAGATGCACACTGAGCATCTCGACAATATATTACAACGTTCTCACGTCTACTCATGGAGTCATTTAGTGCAGGAAATTGATGATGCATCAACATTAATCTTTCTTTTCAATCGCATACTCCGGAAATGCATCTCTTGGGAAGTTTAGAGAACCTCTTGACATGCTGTTTCCTCTTCATTACCCAACCAGCTGTTGTTCCTAATGAGCCTAGCGGCAATCCCTCATCCTCCAACTTCTAGCCATGCCTCTTGTGCAACTGGTGACATATTGCCTGCCCACAGTCTGACGACCAACCGTGAGAAAATGAAGTCCATTGTCCAGGTGTATCTGAGCCTACCCAAGCTCAGAGACAGAAACTATATCAGTGCACAGCCTCCTTAAGCAAACATAATTCTGCATGGCTTTTTTTTTTCATACATTAGTAAGATAATTCAATAATGTTGAAGTTACCGATGCCCCGTTCCTCTTTGTTCGGGCATCACTCTGATTACTGCCAGCGAAAGAAGAGCCACACACAAATGGAGCATTTCCTTTCTGTAAAACTTATCTTCAAATTCTATATTGGGAATATCATCACCTGAGCAGTTTATCTCTACATAGTCCCACGAGTCCTCGCAAATAATCAACATCAGTCCCTGACAGGGTGCTGCAGGTGTAGATTAGCTCTCGCCAGATTACAGGCCTCATGAATCCTCATAGATGGAGTATGTAGCCTGACGCCGAGCGAGTGAAACTGCTCGTGGCGTGCCAAAGGAGAATTACTCCCCTGATGTATCATATTAATATGTGATAAACAACCTTGCATTGCCAGATTACAATAAATAATTCACTGCCCTTCAGAGGATGTGATATGTGCCTGCACGGATTATTTACTGCTTTGAAATTATTCTTTTAATCTCATACAGCAAGCTGCCAAGGTGAACCCGGAGTAAATAATGCATGGTGAAAAGTTTATTCCTGCCGTATTCGGTGGGATTGCTGAGCAAGCAGTATATGTTCTTCTGGTCGGATATTTTCCTTATTGTTATTATTATTCCTCGTTTTTTCGGCGATCATCTCGTCCCACGGCGTCTGTCGTAGGAACTCAAACAAAACGAGTTAGCGATATGTCACCAATCTCCGAAATGCTTAGTCTTTTGTCAGGAAATTTTCCCAATTGAAATGTTCAAAGGGATTTTAATCGTTCTCAAATTTGTCAGAAATTTGTCAGGATGTAGACAAATTTGTATTTGCATTTAATTTCTGAGTGTTTCTCTCTCAAACTACAAAAATGGAGTCAACAGAGCTACAATTTTTGTCGGAGGGCCGTTAGTTGTCTGTACACAATTAACAAATCAAATGGCTAGTGAACGGAGATAATTAAATAAAAGAGATAAGTATAAAGACATGGAAGTGCATCAATAATTCTGCTCCATTCTCTTCAATGGGGCAAGCTCCCGTCCCGGCAATTGTCCCTCATCATGGATACAAGTTTGACGTGCGGGCAGAAGACACCCATAAATCCACCTGAGGCATTGAGGATTAAATGATCAAAGACAGAAAAGGATAAAAGCCATAAATGCAGGTTATTTTCTAACACTGCTGTTGCAGTATCTTACGCTTTAATAGCCTCACATATTCTGACTCTTATAACCCAGTTAACCATCAGCTGCATGCAAATTACACGTGCCACAAACATTACTGCTAAACCAGCGTCGGGCCATGAAACCTTTCTACATTACAGTCAGATTACTCGAGTATTAGTTGAATGAATTACTAACAGTGGAAATATTTTCTCTTATCATTTAGAGCGCGTAGACTATCAGGTGTATACAACAATGCTAAGCTTTATAGCCATGCACCAAACCCTGAGGCTACTTATATCATCCGCATCAGCCATGAATCTGTAAAGCAAAGCACCTCTGTTGTTTAGTCCCTTAAGCTACTGTGTTTTAACTTCGGGAAACATTGCTGCCATGTTTCAAACCATTCAGATGGAAAGATTAGTGTGTTAACGCCTGAGGATTACAGTCAGTGCTCTATCAGCAGTTCTCTGTACACATCCACTTACCCACTATGATTGTTCCTCTCTTCAACGATAATCTACACAACACAACAGTTGCAGTGATGTACAAAGGCGTCGGGAGGAGGTGCAGGCATGTTCAGAAATTGTCAAAACTATCACCATCAGAATTTTAAGATTTGCCAATAACCCTTGATATCAGTGTTTCTATTGTATGTACCCTTCAGCTGCATGTCTAAACACTTATTTTAATGATTAAAGCATCATAGCACTTAAGTCAAAAAACCTCTTGGTGAAGAATAAAAGCTTTGGAATACATTCTTTTGGATCTGCGCTGTGCTCAGCCCTTCAACATGCCTTTGTAAAAATCAATGTACAGTGTATTTATGGAACGAACGGTTCCAAGGACGTTTTTTTTTGCAAAAGATGCAAACATCTCAATAACTCGTTTAATTTTACTTCTGCATTTTGATTGAGACACAATGAATGAATCTCATGTAAAAACCAAAAGATGAATAGATTTTTTTTGTCATTGTGAGTCATATCAATGGAACGCTGTGTTGCCATGGTGGTCAATGTGTGTAGAGGAGAAGAATAAAGGCAATTCAAAGAGACAAGAAAAACCATAGAGCCTCCACACAGTGATTACAAGGAGGGATTGATGCACAAACAAAATATATTTATTTCAGACATACGTAAATGGTTGTTTACGTCGGATGACTTGTTGAGGCGACAACAACAGAGTTGACGCAGCTGTTTTGCAATGAATGTAATAATTCCCTTGATAAACCACAACTAATTAGTATAACTAGTTTAGCTTTATATGCTGATGATGGCAGGACATCTTGTCGCACTTGTGTTATTAGTGACTTCCCGTTCTACATCGCAGTGATAAAAGCGGTGTGACGTCACAAGGAGGTGAAATCTGTAAAAACCCTCTGAGGAAACAGGCGATGGCGGATGTAGGATTCTATTTCACATGACCGAGCGCTGCGAGCGCTGCAAAGTTTGCATAATTGGTGACATACAAGGATACAATTAGACATGCCAGTCTTTGATACCAATTCATCAACTGCAGACATGAAACAGTAATTCCCTTTGCCAGCTTTAATTAGTCATCTCTCTTGGTCTAAGGTGCTCAGATAATATGTATCTTATTAAATTCATGTAGGTTCCCTCCAATACCGTCATATGAAATCTTGACAGGGGAATCGTGTTCCAGCTGGGAGTCAGATGGTTATTAAAGGGATATCATTCATCCTCTCAATTAGTAGACTTTGTTATTTCATCATTTTGTACGGCATTAGAGGGGTTTTCATTTGATTCAAAGGGCAGTGCAGTGTTTCCAGGATGACGTCCAAAGAGTCAAAAAGATATGCAGCAATGCTTCAGTAGACTGTTTTATATTTGTGTCATCATTCTCTTTCATGAGCTGGACATTCTGTCGCGGGTTGTTATTCGGTCTTTTGTTCTGATATTACTTAAAGACTGATGTACAACAATTTGGGGAGTTTGACACGCCCTGATGCAGCCAGGCGAGTCCTTGCCACTTCAGAAGACAATTTGCTCGCCTCAAAAGGGGGGAATGATCCCATCTCCAAGGGCTTGACTCCGTACTGTAACCCCCCGAAACTGATGACACAGGAATCCATGGAATGTCCTGACTTCAGCATTTTTCTCGGAGTAACTTAAATTTGATGGTATCCTTTCACAGTGTGACAACACTGCAGGGATGGGCCCTTTAAGATATGGAGATATGAGGGGAAACAGACTAAAACAGGGTCTCTTGGTGCTGTAATTACACCTCTTGTATCCAAATTCATCCAATATATCTAAATTTATTTCTACTTTTTATCAACTCTTAAAGATGTATTAAAGATGACACACATTCTCTAATAGCATCCTACACTTACTATTACACTTACGCTGTAAATGCCTGTTCCCTATGCTGTCAATCCAACATATCTAAGTTGTGTCTTCAGCCTCAGGACTTCTCTCACGGATGATTAACAGTCCTTCATCCCCTTTAAATCAATCTTCCTCTGATCCGGGTGAAACGACTGCTATATTGATAAATCAAAAGTTCATGTTCTCGTTTTTTTGTGATTACCCTTTCAAAGTCATTAACAAATCTGCTTCAGTGGATTGTTCCAGTGTAAGCACTTCCAGCGCGTCGACGTCGATTTTTATCTCCGTGCCTATATCTTTGAGGTCAGTCGCTTACAGATGTTACGCTGTTGGAAGTGATTTTAATTGCTTAATTTCCCAACAAATGGATCCGTGATACGTGCGTGCCGCAGTGAAAAGTCTCTACAATCACTGACAGGATAAGATGGCTGATGGCAACAGCTACACAGTCTTCAAAAATACAAATGCAGCTAAGCTGCTTAGCTGGGGGTTGGCGTGGGAACATAGTATGTAAGCAAATGATTTTGAGGTGGAGGAGAAGGCCCCGCTGATTTCTCAATTATACTTTCTCCTCAGGCTTGGGAGAGACAAAAAAGCTAAACTGCATCAGTGACAGTCAACTGAGCCAAACCAGGCTCTTACCCTGAGGTATTGTAGTCCAACAAAAAAGGGTAATAGAGCTTGTTCCATGTGAGGAGGGCTCACGCTGCTGTGGGACCGCGGAGAGCAAGGTTACACATTCGAACGATGTGACGAGTGTCTACAAAACTGGCTCTCGATTTTAAAGACAACTTTCATCTCCTGCGGTTCATGGGGACGGACTGATCTCTGCATCTGAAACATGCAGAAATATGTGTCCTACAGTGTTTGTATTGCACCGGGTAAATACTCTGAATAATGCAGACAGAGGAGAAGAAAACGGTAAGACAACTACCACATGAAATACCTCAACCAACAGTAAACAAACACATTCAATTGTCAGATTTAAATACAACCCTTTTTTTAATTCGCTCATTTTCTTTTCTCCCTGTTGGTCGCCCTCCAATAAAAACATATGCAATGGGAACAGATGTGCGAATTTCAACTAATGTTTTAAACATGGAGGCCCACTGTAATAAACATCTGCATTTGCATTCACACTGTGGTGATAAGTAGGTTACCCCTAGAATAGGAATCCATCCTCTGTGGCGTGCCATTGTCGTTTAATACTTAATGGTGCTGCCAGTATCTTCAAGGAGCACCTGTCCCGTTGTTCTGTTTCTCTGATTAGACTGTGAAAGAGCTGTAGGCAGACAGAATCAATAGGGAGCTCAATCTTAAGTCAACTCTGCGTGAACATACTTTAAAATTATTGTTTTGAGGGAAAAATGGCCGGTCGGTCGAACGTTTTTCATCTCATCAGGGACTAACTAACCTGCGGAGGCATTGTTGGTAAGAAAACGCTCTCCGGTTGGCAGTTTTACATTCATGGAGTTGATTGATTCTGAGCAGAAATAACATAAACCTATTCCTTGTGACGGCGTAACGTAGGAATATCACCAAAATGTCCGGCACATCCGTATAGAGGAGTTGCTGGATGTGTTTTACTCCTTTCAACTGAATGATTACCAGCCGTGACAGCGTGCAGCTGGTACTGCAGAGAGTCTGTGTTTGTGTGTCATCCAAATGTGATCCTGGAGACAACCACTTCTGCAGGAACAACCTCAGGGTCTTCAATACTTTGGCAGGTGTTAATAATCTTGTACAGATTCTGTCACCAACTTCTGCAGAAAGCAGTCATGAAACATTACCGGCGCGTAGCTGAGATCAGCATGAACGCCAAGTTTGCACGAGTACAAGTGACGAGTGAGTGGAGGTAGGGGGGTTGGGGAGCAGGGGAAGGGCCCGGCACTCCGTTTCCATCTTTACAGAAGTTTCCCCCGAATTAATTTTAATTGCGTCCCACGTTTTTAGCCCGGATCAAACCGAAGGCCAAGATTGAATCCTGTTGTCATGACGACGGAATACACTTGGGTTCCACAGGTTGACTGGCATCCCGGCCGGTGTGTCATCCCGTCTCAAGATAATCTCTAGTTACCATCTATTTTTATTGCTAAATTATAGCATTCGCATCACCGGGGGTTTACATGTGAATAGCTGCCTTTTGTCCACGCGTTAGACCCGTATGGAGGTTTAATTACATACATGGCTTTGATATCCATAAAGAACAGAACCTACTGCGGAGGTGCACCACTACTTCGAGGAGAAAAGTTCAGCAGACAGGCAGCCCATGAAAAGGCCCAGCTGACAGCTGATATTGCATTTATAATCTTAATTGTACGTAATAGTACAAATTGCAGCTGCATTTAATAACGGTGTGCGTTCATAGGAAAAGGGTCCAGATGAACATCTTAATCAAGATCTTATGAGATCTATTCAGAGTTTTGACCGAAGCCCATCTGACTTGAGTAACTGGGTTAAGAACTGAATCTCCAAATGTAAACGCAGCGGTGTTACAGCATCGAATAACTCATAGGTGTAAGCAGTAATCCAAATGGAACCATCATTATACACGGGTGCTAGCAAATACACTCCCCATTTAAGTGTGTATAGGGGTTTACAGCTATTCAGTGGATCAAAATGTTATTCAAGTGCAAAGGAGATGCAGAACGCCGAAACACATACCGTATAAAATACCTGTCATTCTCTCTGGGAAGGGTGTGGGAGTTCTCATCCTCCCTGCCGAGCTCTTGTCTATTTTCAGTGGTATGGCTTCCAAGCCAGCAATCACATAATTAAGGGCCTTCATCATATTTATTCATCCTCAAAGGTTTCTGACAACCTACAACTGTTTTCCACCCCCATTGCTAAACCTCGTACAAACATGAATACCCTTGGCAGGATCTTGATAATTTGATACATTTTGTGTTGGGCTCCATCCGTCTTCATGAGAGTGAAAACATACACTCACCCCTGTATGTTGACAGTCCTAATAAATAGAGGAAGCAGGGTTTTCTTTTTTTTTTTTTTTTTGCAGCCTCTCTCAGTGGCATCACAAACGTGAAGTAGTACATGTGAGACTGTCTAATACGCATTTTTGAATGCGTTTTCAAAGCAGGCGCTTGAAAGCCCTCACACCCAGAGAGCCGGGAATGGTCTCAGAACGAGACCAAGGCCTAATAATTAATGTATAGTCCCGGCATCTCGGCATCGTTATACACTATCATTGTGCTTATTATTAAAACTTCATAAGTGTTGCAGTTGTCTGTGGCTGCTTTAAGAGCTTTCATAGATTATTTAAGCAGCACCACGGAGCGATATGAAGCCGAGCCACCTTTCAGCTTCACTCCACAGTTGTACGGTGTCCATCTGATGCCCCTTGGATTGTGAAATATTGAACTCAGTTTATAAAAGGCTTCCAGGAAAGGCCTCGGCAACAGCCGCATAAAATCCGTGCATATTTTATGTCTGAGTGCTGTGAAAAACTGAGCGAGAAGGCGGTGTGTGAAAATGTCTTACTTCCATTTAAGGTCAATTTGGGGTAGAAATGGGGACATGTTATTAAAGGCAAAAAGGAAAGTCAACAGCAAAAGTTAAAGCCATCCATCAATCTGTTTTCTATTCTGCGAATACTTTCCAGGGCCCCAGCTGACACTGGGTGAGGGGCTGGGTACGCTGTGGACAGGTCGCCAGTCAATCACAGGGCTGACACATGGTGAAACCATTCACACTCACGTCCTCCGCTAAGGGAAGTTTTTATCCTCTGCTGGAGGGACGTTGGAAGTCAGTCAGAGTCGAGGGGGCTCAGAGAAATACTGCACAACGATGTCATAATATATGATTTGGAATGCTCATGATTGCCGTGTTGGCTTTAATGGCCAACAACATTATATATCACTTTTAGACCAATTTACGACCCAACAGACAGCTAACGTGAAAACCAATATGCTGTAAGTCAAAGCAACATATCAACATATTCGATAGTCCGCATGTTGATTTCAGGTTTCCTCATCACAGCCGGTCTATAACTGTGTTGACCTCCGTTAACTGTACGGGCGGCAATAGAACGGTGCTCTTTCACACACGGGTGCACACGTGCAGAACTAAAAACATTCATGATTTACACGCCATAAGTAGCGTTTCACAATGCGCCTGAAGAACCAGAACCTCTCTCTCTTCTGCACACAATCCAAATTGAAATAGGAAAGACAGATATGTCCTCTCACTGTCATCCAAAGCACAAGACGTTACATAACTTACTAAACCATATAATCAATTAATATAGCCTGTAACCAACGAGACGGGAAATGAAAGGTCGCGAGGAACAGAACTAAACGTCCAGCAGTACCACAACAATGACCACACAAAGCATCTGAAATATAAAAGGGAACCCAGACTTGATATAAATATTGTAACTGAGATCAAAGTCAGCCTCTTCGGGCGGCAGGAAACTAGATATAAACTCATTTTCCCACCTGAAGATAACATGAGGTGCAGTAAATATCAGTAAATATACGAATACAATCAAAAAATCTCATATCCATATAATATCCACACATATTGAAGGTTCTCCAGCGAAATGAGACACAGAAATGACAAAGGTTTGGATTGAAATAATGAAATAAACAATGTCCTGCTCCACATGAATACGTCTTCATCCCCTGTTCTATTGTAAAGAAATTAGAATAGAAAGAGCACGTTTGATATAATTAGCTTAAGTACACACATAGCACAAATGACTGCTGGTTAAAAGACTAAAAAGTCTGCACGTTTAAGAATGAGAGTGGGTTTAATAATGATTAGTGTGGAGCAACACAGTTCTGGCGGCTAGGCACGCTGCCAGCACAAACTCACGAGGGTGTTGTGTCGTTAACAAACAAGCCCGACATAGCTCCATTCTTAGCCACCTACAATTTAAAACACAAGACGGGAGAGTGTGCCAATGACAGAACAGGGAGAGATGCCAGAGACTGAACAATGTGGGGGGACGTGCTAATGATCAACAGTCCGCTCTTCAACATGCAGCTGGAGTGGAGAGCGAGGAGGGAATTGTAAGGGAAAAAAAGTCAGTCTTGTTCCAATCTACAAGATTATTACGTCTATATATCTATCTGACAGTATGTCCTGTCTCTCTTTGCATGTGGGTGTATTTTAGAAAAAGGCATTATAGTACTAATTACACTTATTTTAATCATATTATATACAAACATTATGTTGTATATGTATATGTCAATCAGTTCTAATCCACAAATGAGGAATTGAGGTGTACCTTCATCCCAGCCGGCTGATCTTAATCACACGTTGTTGTGGGGCCAACACATTCTGAGTCTGAAACCCATCACATACTTGGTCAGGTGCAGGCATCCCTCAGGTGTCAGTTATTCAACATGGGTTTTTGCCTGCAAACTACGATGCTGCAGGTAACACACATTAGGTTCAGGCACATACATCTCTTGGTTTGAGGGAGACGTGCAATTCATGCTAAGACACATCAAATCGTCAGTTCAAAAGTCTGGTGTTTTGTTGTGCCAGCATCTTGAAACGCAGAAAAATTAAACCAAATAGCAAAAATGCAAACGTGCAAGTGCCAGGATCTCAATAGGACATGACTTTTTTGTTATAGCATTACCATTTATACATGTTAGGTACAATTCAAAAGCTTCTTTTGCTCTCTTCAGCATCGGATGGGATCCAATTGCAGACTAATGTTGACACTGTAGCCTAAGTTGACTTAGGCAAAGTGGTTAGCTACTTATTAGACCTGTGGCAAGTGTGCCATAGAAGTTTAGAACGACCAATTCTGACGTCCCTTTAATCAACATTTGCGCGTCAATTTTGGCAAAAGGAGGGCTAATGATTATTTGAC
Organism: Macroramphosus scolopax; assembly: GCA_901007825.1. Taxonomy (NCBI): domain Eukaryota; kingdom Metazoa; phylum Chordata; class Actinopteri; order Syngnathiformes; family Centriscidae; genus Macroramphosus; species Macroramphosus scolopax. The sequence continues at coordinate 8,894 of CAAKHC010002863.1, read as the reverse complement.
AGCATCTATAATTTCAGGAGCATAATGAGCCGCTGAAATCTCATGAACAGCATCTATTCCGAGTGAAGGTGAAGACAGTCCAGATCAAGACAGAAATAATGTATGAACATCATGTTGAATTATTTGGACTGTTGGGAGATATATGAAGCCGTCAAGCTGAGAGTGAGATTTGCAGTGAAAAGTTTGGTAGTTTAACTTTACCATTGCCGACTGATCAAGTTCCTCTCCTCCTCTCGCTGAAGGAGTGGTGACAATATTAAGACATATAATATAAATGACAAAGCATGCTGGTCACATGTTCATGTTAATGAGGTATCAAATATATATGATAAATACAACATTCTAAATTGGGCAATAATTATACAGACAGTACTTTTACTGTACTTTTACTTCATATATAAAGAGCATCAGCGAATATATGGATATCTAAAGGTTTAAATTAGCAGCACATTGTGGGATCTCCAGACATCCCTTCTCACCAGTGGTATATACCCATCATTATTTGCCCAGTCTTGCCACATATCAATCTTGTTGAGTCAACTCTCTCATCTGGAACAAGCTTCTATTTGGGGCCATTTTTCCAACAGAAAAAAACAGAGTAGTTTGCCATGAACGAGACAAAACTTTACAGTCTTAGGCCACTGACTATCCTTGTGCTGCTGGATTCGTTATATAATTCAAATATGCATGCAAAACAGCTACTCATCAGATATTCTGCTGTCCAGATTGCAATGGAATCAATATTGCTCAATTGTAATTCTTCAGATTAAGACTCATGGTACCTCACTATGGTGTGCAAGGGACAGATTTCATAGTGAGTTTCCAAGTTTACTTCTAGAGAGAAGATATCTGTCATATTACCATCACCATACCAATTATTATCAAACTGTTGGCTTTACACCAGCAGCCCAGGAGTGTGCTGAGTTCATTTATTACTCTGATACGTTTCATGACTTCTATCTGTAAATATCTGTGATGCATCACTTTTTGTGTCATTAAAAGTCTTTCTGCTTGGAGCTGTGAAATGCCTCCTACTATTGCATTTAAAAAAAAAAAAAATCAATTGTGCAATCAATAAGGAGAAAATGCTTCAAACAGGATATTAACAGAGATAAGATACCATCGTCAATATTTGTTAATAACAATTGCAGCTGTGTCGCATTCAGGCGAACACGGTTCTCTGCACTGTGCGGTGGCTCTGCACAAGCAACGATTATCACTGTGGTTTGTGTAGCTGCTCAAGTCAGGCTCCTTCCTGAGCATCAAGATTAATTAGTTATATGGACCGGAGGTAAGGAATGAACTTGTGGTTAAGTCTAAGAGTGTTAAAGTGACATGCTCCCTGATCCCTTGCCCCGGTCATCACCTTAAGGAGTCCCAATCTAAGACACAGGAGGGGAGAGAGTCCACTGATTGCCCTCAGGAGGATCGTAGCAACCTGGCTGCAGGACCAGCCATCTAGTTAGAGCTCAGTGGCTCATGGTCAAAATGAATGGCCCACACTTTTGAATGGGAATTTTTAGGATAGGACCCCGGCCCTCCAACAAGCCAATCACAAAAGCCAATTAGGACAGAGTAGTTGCTTTAGGGATACAGAGAATCGAGCGCTCGGGGAGGTGATTCTGGCGCTGGCCCCAGTTTTCAACCTGGAGGAGAATTTCAGTGTTAGATGGATCAATCTCACTAGTGAACCGAATCAGATTTCCCTCGGTCCTGTGTACATTGGCTGAATGCAACATTACTTAACTAGGTGTCCTGACAACTTTCAAAGGTTTCTCATTCCAGAATGACACAAAAAAAACAATGAATAAAGCCCACAGTCAGCTTTCTTGATTCCTTCAGATAAAATGAGCATCACATATGCATTATCAGAATGTACCAGTTTTAACTAACATCAATCCTTAGAACGCAGAAGACTTTACATTCATTCAATTGATAGAATCTACTCAGCCATGGAAAAACCTAGAGGGGGCATGGAATATGAAAATAACAATTTAAAGCCCAGGTTTTGAAGCCAGGAAATTTTGGAAAAGGTGATAATAATTTGTGTCTGTATTGCAATCGTTGAGCAGGGACATCGTTCTGAAGAGTCAGCACAGGACTTGATTTAAAGACGCAGCATTGTTTTCATTTACAAGCACGGGGCTCATTTACCATTGTGAGTTGTAGATCAGAGACGGAACAAATGGTCTCCCTAATTGAATGAACTGCTGGCAATGAGCAGCCATTAACAGTATTATTCCTTAATACATGCACTGAATATAGATTTATCGGACTTGCATTAAATCACTGTGCAGGAACATGCTGAATATTCTTTTTGGCCGTGTTATTAGCTCATATTTCAATACAACATGCAATATATCAGGTAGTTCAAATGAATAGTAGGATAAGTGGAAAGTATGGTAGACATGTGTGGCCTTATTCTTAAGTGAATGATTAAGGGAAAGAAAAGAATGTCAATATTGTCTCAGTGTTCAAAGCCTGGATGACCTTTTCCCAAAACATCAGGTGTTTGGTTCCTTAGCTGCTTAGCAGGGCACAAATCATGTTCCGGTGCTTCAATTAGGCTCAATCAGTTGTTGATTTATGTTTGTAAAAATGGAATGGGAGAGGTTCTTCTGAACAGTCTGCCCCCCTCACTTGGGGAATTATCGATATACCCCCGCCTGTCCTTCACACCTGTTGTCCATCCTGCTGTCCGCCTTCCTAGCTGCTCCCAATATTCAATTAGTGTGTATATGTAGAGGCAGCTTATGTGGCGTTTGCCAGATTGCCTGTCAGCATGGCTGCTATGCGATTGTGCTATTCCTGTTTTATTTTGGCTTCCCAGTTAGCGAACCTGCTTCCCTATTCGGAGAACCTGCTGTTGTAGCCCCACCTTCCTGCTAATTGTCGTAATTATTTTGCCAGATTTGTGTTTGCTCTGTGCTGCCTGTAACCTCACACATGGGCCAAGTTAACTGAATTTAAAAGGGAAACCTTCAACCAGCTTCATATCATTGCAATGAGGATAATGTACATGAACAATGCTACCTTCTGACTCGCCTGCACCCGGAGCTTCCCACTCAATTGCCTCTTTTGTCTGCACTAGAGCTGCTGTTCCACCTACAGTTTGTACTTCTGCATTTAAATTGTAACACCATGGCAACCCCTTTACCTGTACGCAGGGTTTGAGGAGAAGAAGGCCACTCGCAGATCGATAGACGGAGTGGCAGCTTCTTTCAGTTATGAGTGGCCTTGGAAGCGAGCCCAGCACATTCCGGTCCTCGGATTCTTGCACAAAGGTACTACAACAGACACTTTTCGAGGTTTTATGTTGTCATCTGCTGCCCAGTTTAATATACACCATACGACATCTTTTAATAAAAGACATATTTGTCAGTATAGGCAAACTCACCTATTGTCAGTTTCATGAAGCTTTACAGGAATATGGAAACATGTTCACACCGAAGGCTGTAGAAAAGCATCAGTACATTACAACAACTATGTTGACATAGCAACCTATTAAAGTCATCAGCACCACTGTAGACAATGCAAACATTCTTAGAATACATCAATATGTGGATTCGCTACAATCCAAATTCTTAAAGAGCACATATAGCATTCCTCGGTCCAATGCAGAAATGTTTTGAAGAAATCGGCCGTCTGAAATGCTTGTTACAGAAATATAAAATTCCACATAGGTCATGTGGGAGAAGGAGCTGTGTGTGGCGGTCCTTGCTGCTGGCATTGGAATCACATTTCAGTGTCAATTTACCATAGACTGATAGCAGACGCAGCCAACGGGACAAATTAACCAGAACAAAGAACAATTGTGATATTGCATATCAGTCTCCCACTGCACACAATATGCCACCTGCAAGACGTCTAGCTGGACATTACTTGCTCTGTCTAAAGATGCATCACACCTCGTGATGAGCCAAAATTGTGTTTCAGCTCCTTTTGAGATGACTTTTAGCCTCACAAAAGTATCATTCATCCTCCATCTTTAAGCATTTGATATTGAAAAGAACGGACGTCGGCATCACGCTCACATGCATGTGGTGTTGTGATGAAGACGTACCTTCCCGACTCAGGGTGAAACTAACTGTATGCATTTCTGTTGGAATACTTGAAAGCGGCGAGCATTTACATGAAGGTTTTTAAAGGTAATTGAATCTTCTGTGCCGGCCTATATTTTATTCTCCCAGGTTAAGTTCAGAGTGGAGCCGGATTTTCACTTCAGCATCGACTGAACTTGTAGTCCTTCATGTTGATGTCACACTAAATTACCCTACTCTGTCAGTGGATTATCCAAAAGTTTGTTGTTCGACATGAAAGCAACTCAATCTTGTCATTGCTTATGCACAAGCATCTACTTAACAAAAGACTTCCCCAAAGCCTTTGCCATGGTTCGATCCTAATAGTCTTAGCAGCATTAGACTGAGAACAGCCACAAAAGGGAGCTCACTCTTCCCCCAACCCCACTTTTAAAAAAGAGGAGATGCCACAAATCCCCTGCATATTTACTACAGGTGAAGTGTGCGATATGTGAAGAGGGGAACTTCACACCAGGATTATGTTTACAGGTTGTGTCAACATATTCTGATGTTATACTTAATAATTGACAAAAACCTGTATGTAATTATACGGTGGGCTGAATAACCACAGGTTCCTTCTCTTAAATTGAAATTAAGCCTCTCTGGAGAATAAATGGGGGTCGACACATTGACATTCACCCAGCTCTGTATTTCATACGTGTGTGTAAAATCACACTGTGATTGCAGTGGAAGTCAAGTCATCTGAATGTACGCCTGCATTCAGGAGTCACCGGATTATACTCACAGTTGTGTGATGCTAAAATAGCAGTCATCACGTTAAATATTGAAAATGAGTTTGGTGGCGTTGGACACACACCTCGAGCTAGGTTAACACCAACCGGGGTTATTTGACCAATGTTCAACCCTTCTATTCGTATTCCAACCAGGTCGGGTTAATCCCTTCATGACAAGTCAGAAAGGACCTGGGTCACAACCCGAGGAACAAGCAGCCACTAATGGCCTGGAAGCTGGTGGGGGGTTTACATGTCAGATTCACTGGACAGCTAATTTGATCTAATTCATGCACAGAGACAAAGTGATAACCACACAAGGAGGACGGAGGTTTAAACAAACACAGGCGATCTTCAGATTTTGCCTGTATTCTGATTTGTTGTCCGGTGTTCATCAATACAACACACAGATATGTTGTAATCGTTGTGTCAATAGCAATCAGCATCATTCATTATTTTAACACAACACACCAACACCACTTCAAACACAAAAGCTTTTGATGGTCTACAAACTATCCATTGATTGGGTTTGAAAGCAAATTATGTCTGTATTTAATGATCAGCCCAATTATCACCTCTAAGCTACTCTTCATGTTAAATTAATTTCGTCCTTGTCTAAATCGCAGGTAACTGTTGTCCCGACTGCATTTCACAGTGGGGATGGGTGATCGCCTGTGTAGTGTCGAGTGATTGGGAACTGTGCAATTTCCTCCAAAAATATTATCTGAATAAAACAGAGCTACTCTTTCTCCCCAGGACAGACTAGACTGCCCCCTCAAAGACCTCCCATCTCCATAGAAAACACTACTGCCAAGAACCTCAGGGTGATGATGGACAACCATCTGTCCCGCTCCTGGAGGTTCGCCTTTTACAATAAATACAATAAATCTTAAAAATGTGTCTGGTTCTCGTGGGGGAAGCTGCACAGCTCCTGGTCCAGACACTTGTCATCTCCCAACTGGACTACTACAGTGTCCCCCTGTCTGAGCTACCAGCCTCTGCGGTCGGGTCTTTCAGAACGCTGCTTCCAGTCTCGTGGTCAACCAACCTAAATCCTCTCACATCACTCCCCTTCTCCGATTGCTTCACTGGTTTCCTATCACTGCACGCATCAAATTCAAGACACTGGTTCTTGCCTACAGGGCAGCACATCAGACTGCTCCTCACTGTCTGCAACCAATGTTTGAGGTTGGACAAAAAAAGCAACTTACAAAAAAAACAAATAAACAAGTGACTAAACCTGCATATATTCCCTTTAATTCTGTCTACGATTTATTTTACTGTCTGGGGTTTTGTTGCACTGTGTCTATTCAGAGCCAGTTTTGCTTTGTGTTATTTTTCTGCTGGGATTATAAATAATAAAACATCAGCAAACAACTCTAAATGATTCAATCATTTTTCTAAAAAACAAATTCAAAATTGTATTTTGTTGTATAAACAAAATAGCTCCTTGTGTTGGAGTTCGTATTGTCCTTAGTGTGTTTGTATATTGTACCAAATTAGCCTGAGTGGAGATGAATGGACGCATTAGTGCCGGGGCTCTTTAACGATTTGTCAGAGGAAATTAGAGCGATTGGTTTTTATGATGGTGCTACATTGGAAAGTAACTGGGGGAGAATAATTCAGTCTCAATTCATTTTATGCTGAAGGCAGGTCAGGGTTGAATTGCACCATTTGGCTTTCGAAACTAATGTCCATGCATATCTTGATTGCTTGAACAAAAGCGCAGGGTGGCCTTTATGGGTCCTGGAGGATGGGTGTGGGGACGGCTTAGCCTGTAATACTCATTGCTGGAGATTATCACTGACAGCTATAACCTTAAGGCACTATTACCACCAGCAGCAACCATCATTTGGTTATTACATTCCAAATGTAGTCTAATGGGTGTGCTATTGTAGCTATGCTCCAGTATGCTGCCTTTCTGGTGTAGACAATTGCTGACAAGCTTGTTGCTCGAATAGTAGGTGAATGAATTGTCTCAAATGCATCTAAATAAAAAGTTAAACACAAATGCTGGCCAGTATTGTGAGAACATATCAATAATGGAACAGCTGTCTTACCAGTAGCTTGGTAAAAGAGTGATCAGCTTCTGAGTCAACTAACTTTCAGTGGCCTACAGAAGGTGCTGTTACATTTACATCTTCAAAAGCGTCTTGCGGTGACTAAGGCCCTGCTTGGAGCTCGTGTCAACATGCATCGTGCTTGATCCGACCGGAAGTAGTTAGTTCCAAGAACACGTGAATCCTCCAGAACAAGGCATTGACTCAGGGCATTGCTGTATTCTGCCAAGGTTGGAAGTGAGAGCCGATAACAAGTGATTACTGGAAAAGCATCCTAATACCAGTGGTGAACTCACTTACTTAGAGCTGTCCACTTGGAATCAGATCACCCAAGATGCATGTTAATGCCAGGTCAGTTCAGGGCCTTGTTGACCTTGTTATCAGGGTTTGACAATCAAACTAGTCTGTGTAAAGTTGGACCTGACTGTTAATGGCAGAATCGCACACAAAGCCAAAATCATTGCCAATATTGTCTCATGCTTCAGGAGCTAAATATTTTATCTTATGCAGGGAGAGAGTCTCAAGTACTTGAAAAGCAATAGGGGCCCTTGTTCTTTCTGCTTCAACACTTTTTACGTCGAAGACGAGCTGTCTTTTCGAGGACCAATGAAACCAATGCTGCCGACAATTAGAGCGCACCCTTCAGATGGTACTGAACAAGGTGATATTGACTGCTTCCACTTCAGTGGAGTAAGTAGAGATTAACACTTAATGAAGAAACAGCAAGAAGACAAAACAAAAGAGAAAAGTATGCACACTTTCTGTATGGTACACATTTGTTTGTGTACCAATAACTTTAGTTTAATATACTTGAAACTGATCACAGTTCACAACATAGTCTATTTATGTTATAGCTATGGTTTAAATTGAACCTTGCTTTATGGGCAAAAGTTTTGCCCATTATCATGCTCCATAAGCCGGCCCACTGACTCCTATATTTTCATGCACCTACTTTGCAAATCAGGATGGACCCACTAACAAGCTGGTTGTGTAGAACACCAGCCCTGTGAAAGGTTGAAGCACGCTTATTTAAAGGGGACTCCATTGTACCACTGAGCTGCAGTAACATTCTGTGAGATTGATGCTGGAAATGTAAAATAAATATAGACTCAATGATAATCTGCACAGATATTCCAAGTGCTTTAATCACTTAATGATTGAAATGTCTGTGGTTAGTGTCGCTCTACATTTGCAATGCCTGTTAAAAGGAGATATTTTTTACTGAACGTTAAGAGAAAAGGATTCACTTCATGAAGAAACATGTTTAAAGAATTGCTACTAATATTACATTAATGTGTTATCACTATCCATACACTGACCTGTTGTCTCATTACAGCACATGATAAAGTCTGAGTTGTAATTAAAAAACAATTAGGAAAATATGGCAGTCAAAGAGCAGCCCCACCCCCCCTCCTCCCAACCCAACTATACAGAGTCATTAAGCATGCTGGATACCACTTTGTCCAGGTGTGTGCAGAATACATCACAGTCCTACTGTGTGCATGTTCAAATCAATGCTGGACAGGATAAATGTTTTCACATTAAATATATAAAAATCACCCTTCAGTGAGCGTTGTCATCCAAAAGGCATGAGTGTCACCCCAGCCATTATGATTAGGAACATCTCAACTCACTATATCATGTTACCCATGACTCATCAACGGAATCCCAGTAATTACTGATTTGTTCGGAAAACAAATTAAAACAAAATGTGAACCATTGCAGGGATTTTGAAGTCTGCATTAATTCCTGGTGCACACACATGTCTTTAATTTCCTTTTAACATGTGAGAGCAGGGACATAATGACAGATTTAATATTGTATTAGAAAATCCCACAACACTGGACAATTCAGTCAAGACATAGGACAACACTCCGAGGGTTAATTTAAAAACAAAAAAGGATTTCAGAGTGGCGATTCAAGGGAATTTGAATCTCCCAGAAGCTTGCATAATAAAATATGACTTCAGATGGTTACATGCCTTTTTGATGAAGCCATAGCCAAGAAAACTGAACCAGCAAAGC
>CAAKHC010002862.1:0-11924 GCA_901007825.1 Macroramphosus scolopax | reverse complement strand
AGTGTTAAATCGCAAGATCTGTAAATCTCACAGCTTAGAGGGCTACATTTTCTGAATCAAGATAGATGTGGCACGTTTTGTGGAAGTTTAGATGTCTGTGGACCCACAATTTTGTCCGCAACGACAAGTTTTCCGTCAACAAAACGATCCGTTTTTTTCCTCTCTACACTCTAACTCTGCGGGGCTCCGCTCTAGCCTCTCTCATTGACTGCCATTATAAACCTCAAAAGAGAGAGAATTACTACTCGTTTTCTAATAGGTCCTGTGAGAAATCTATAAATGATGTTGACAATCTGAAAACACTGGCGGGATCTACACGAGTGTATGAACATTTGAGAGTTTTAATGGGGTTTCTAAGTGAACGTATGAATAATTTACAGGTACCTGAAAATGTGTGAAAATTTCAGAAAATGTGGTAGAGCGAGCTTGAAAATGAATGGGGATTTTTTTTTCTTTTTTTTCTTTCGAGCTCAATAACTTTAAAAGTTTAAAATATTTTTCAACACAAAATATAAGCCAGCTGGTCCTCGACGAGACGCACATTTTGATACCTGAATGGTTTCTGTACGTTGAACTGGCGAGGAGTTGAAACGGTCCAAAAAACGTACGGAATGTGAATAGAATAATAAATTTTACAATCTCAAGAATGTGAATGCTGCAGCATTCACATTAACTAACTACTAAACATTGAAGGATTTGCATATATACCTAGTTCTTCCAGTGAAGGTATACTGTATAGCTGGTCGTGGTCCTCAGCTATTTTGGTGTGACACTTTTCCATCTGCTGCTGGGTGATGGGAGGCAGGGATCTCCGTGGCAACTCCAGTCTGCTCACAATTGTCTGAAAACGCTTGAAGGTCAGTGGAGGACTGTTGTTGTTCATCTCGATTATCCTGGAGGTAATTAAGAAAATATAGAGGGTGAAGCAAATGTACAGTAGAACATATGAGATAGGTACTGATGAGTGCAAATGTTTTGAACATGACAGTTTTGAGGTAAGTTAGACGAACACTCAGTGGGGAGGGAGTCCACTCAAACTTATTCAATCGATCACAGATGACTGTTCTCTTGGATATGCTGAAACTGGGCGACCCAGGTTTCACTGTTACTTCTGATAAACATCTCCAATGTCCCCCACCACTCCCTGTCTGACACACATACTTCAACCTGAATGCCTTCATTGTCAAAGCAAAACGCAACTTACGTGATCTTTTATGAAAATGTAAAAAAAAACATGGCCTGATTATGAGGTTCTGTAAATGTTCGTTTCTACCTTCTACAACCATTATAACTCTGTGAGGCAGCTCTCCAACCTCGGTTGGTGGATTTGCAGCAGGCAAATGTCCGTGAGCACCAATATAGAGCTTGTAGCCGAGTGCGCGCTCACAAGAGTTAAGCTCCCTCTTGCCTCATCCACACTTATATATACCGGTTCATTATGTAATACCGTGCTGTAATGCTGCTCTGAACTGTGTTCTCTCCAGGCCAGACACAGCGAGGCTTATATATGAGACAGTTCTGCCCTTTCCTCCCCCCTCCACTCTCATTTTACTACCACAAAGGCAGATATGTTTATTATTGATTTTCTTTTATGAAGCTGTACATATGCATAATTCTCCTTTAGAAATTGTAATCATTTTGAAATTGTTAACAGGCGCACGTCGAGAGTCTAATTTACAATCCCACTATTAACGATGAGTAGTTGGAGACGGATAAACGTGTGTTTGCGTGCGTGTGTGTCACAAACCGATCCAGGTTGTAGAGGGTGTGGGAGTTTCGGACGATGGTCTCCACTCCTAACTCTTGGGCCATCTTGATGATGGCGCCATCCCTCTCCTTCCCATAAGGCTCTGGGTCACACTCAAACGTCAACCTGGTCATTCTCCACTCCTTCAGAGAGACGTTTAGGAAACACAGGAACGTATAAGAGAAGAAACACAGCAAGTGCAGGCAGTGCTGGGTTACACGACCTTTAAAGTGTCCACAATATATATTATATAAATTGTGTGTGATATTTTTTTAACACCACGTTTTAGAGCTCCGACTTCCGTGACTTGGAAAACAAGGCCAACGTTGCAGAAAAACATGAAGCATAAGTGGAATTTGTCAAAAAGAGTAAACAGTTTATTCATATCAGGGTTTCCTTGCAGTGCGTAATTGGTTTTCTCACATCACCCAAGAAAAACAAATCAGTAATAATGGACTGATTGTCATTGGTGTCTTCTCCGTGCATGCAGCGTTAGTTGCTGATTTGCTGTTTGTTTTTAGTCCATACAGACATGTCGAAGAGACCCGTGACCATCAAAGCTGCCTACAGATAAGCAACGCTTGCTGGCAGTCACTTTGTCATGGTTAGACGATCAAAGACACAAGTCATCCATAAAAACTGAGCAGACATATCCAACTATGGTAACAATCTTACTGATCACATGTTTTCACTCTATAAGCAAAATATGCTTGAATCATAAAAACACAAAAAGTACAGGAACATAAGTGGGGAGGAAATCTAGAAGGCAAAATGCAGATAGATTTCTTGGGGCCATAATCAATGTATCAATGTTAAACAATGTCAGGGGCATTTTGATGGCGTAGCAATGAAATTAATGGGAACCATCAGCTCCCTTCGACGTTACTGAACTCATATAGCTGCAACGCTTCTGCTCTGGTGGACTCATCGCTTCAGAGAGAACATTGTAAAGAGCCACTGTACACTACCTGATCAGCACCAAACCGCAAACAGACAATGAAAGAAACAGTCGAGAATTTGATATGTGACATGATAAATAGCAGAAACCGAGCTGAACACAGTGAACACTGCACGGACCTTCACCAGGGGACAGTAACATGACTCCAATGAATGACAAGGTGGCCTCAAACTGCAAGAAGTGTTAACAAGCAACAGTTTGTCAACGTATTCAACGTATCAGCTTACGTGATGTGATGTCAATGTTGTGTTCACAACTTGTTTCTGTTTCCTCCAAGTGGCCAGAAAACCCGTTTTTAACAAAGCGAAACACATTTTCATGACGGATCACGATTGATCATTTAAATGTTTTGATTTAGTTTAATGATGCTTTAGCGGCAAAATCCTGCCAGGCAGCAGAATCCTACTGTAGTTAACGCAATGCGTTCAATAATGCTGCAGTTCATTTGGTCTGGAGCAAATAGAAAAATATTACATGGTCTGCCAAAGAATGTATCTTCTTGCTTGTGTACGTTTGTCAGTCTTTCTGTTAGCAGGGTCATAAATACAGGAAGAAGATCACAGGTTCGGATCAAATCATTTTCCTCTTTCTGAAGTACCATGGAAACTCGCTGAAGCAGCGCTTCTCTGCATTATTTACCTTATTGACACAACAAGAGACAAGAGTCCCGTAATCATGTTATGTGTTTGCAATGATTTTGAAAAGTCCCCTGTCTGTGAGTCTTATAGATTTTATAGCTGATGAACAACATATTATCAGCAGTGAAGCCTGCCGTTACAACAATAACTTGTCAAAGGGTTTGTGAAGGCAGCAGAGGGACAGACGTATCAGACAAAAGCCACACAGCAGAGGCACTTTCAACTCATTGAGCCACGCTGCTGGTTCTGATGTAACATCAGAGGTCCTCTTAGCTAGGCTTTGTATCCTTTCATTATTTGCCTCGTCTCTGAAGCTGTTCTCCTCTTTCTACCCAGTAGGTTATTTCCAGGTCATCTCATTAGCCTTTGGTTATTTTAGATAATTATTTTAAATTAGAAGCCCCGACAAAACCACATCTGACTGTCCTGTGACCTCGTGTGAACGGAAAGGTTTTAGGCTCTGGTATGCAACCTGACCGTCCAAAACTTACATTTGCACTTGAGAGACTGCTCATGTGATGTGCTGATGTTTTATTTCAGTAGGAGACTTTGCTGATGCTTATGTGGCAACAGGAGTCTACATCACACACAGCTGATGTCCTCCACAGAAACAAACAACAGGTGAAGACTAACAGCTTTGTTTCAAAACTTTCTCAGTCTGTAGTTTGTGAATTAATTCGTGTTTGCAATGCACGCTGTGAGTTGTGGGTCTAAACAAACACAGTAAAAACAGATGCCAGCGAGAATACAGACCTTAACAAGTCTTGGGAAAACATCAGTAGGCTGCCCTCTGACTACAAACAATCTGGAGTTGAGCTTCTTCAGACTGCTGTCCAAGTCCTCCAGAGCCTCCAGCAAAAACCTGCAGGCAGACACACACAAGAAAAGACATAATCAGTTAGAGAATAATTTAATGCAGATTCTTGGGAGGTGAACAGGGACCACTGCACTATTACTGGTCATGTGCGATGGTCACAGAGTTAGTGCAGCAAGAATAACAGCCTTGTTGAAATGTTGGAAGCAAAGTTTGATGCTTGAACCACATTAAGATTCCTTGTTGTGCGCAGCTCTTCTGCAGCTCAGTCCTCCCTGCAATGTTTAAGGTGCATAAAATATTTTTATCTTTAAGTGGATTTACTTTACAAAACAATAACCAAGCAGCTGTTAACATCAGTGACTTTTTACTAGAAGACGTTTGAATAAAAACTATTCAAAGGAAGATCTTTAGAGTGGAATAGGCACAGATATGTGAACCTCAGGAAATAATGCCAAAACAAAGCTAACCAGAAGTTAGTGGGAAAAGTGTCTCTTTTATTTGAGGTAAAATGCACTTTAACGAAAAAGGGAAAAATAGTCTTAATAAAAATCTATGAAAACTGTATTTTCAGCTGCTTTCTATTTAACCATAATTTTGCATCTCATCATGTTATAGGAGTCACTGGAAATGGTAAATGTTTTCGTGCTTTCGTACGTAAAAGTTATGCATTTGAAACTGAACCTGGACATAAACAAGTAACCCCCAAAAAACACGTGAAATACTTTCACGGTCATGTAACGTTAGCATAAATGTAAATATGAAAAGGTATGTTAGGTTTCAATCTGAAGCTTGTTATCCGGTGTGTTTCGTTTTTCTGGTTTAACCATTTACACGTTAATGTCATAAATAGTTTAGCTTTGCTTCTCCGCGTTAAAGTCAAATCAACGTAAACACAACACACGAGACCTTTTCTGAATTCCAACCCAATAGTGTGCATGAGTATATATTTACGAACAACCCACAAACCAGGACGTGTTAAAGTAAAATATTGATATCAAGCATTAACATGCGTTTTATTCACATGAACTTTCTGTTAAGTTACGTCAAAACAAGCTGCACGGAGATCAACTTCACGTTAATGTTAGATAACACGGGGGAACGGTTATCTACGTAACTTACGCAGCTGACGTTAGAGCCTTTTTACAAAATGTAGTAGTTACACAACAATTTTTTATTTTTAGTCTGAAACTAACAGTGCACAGTTCGTTTTATATGCATTGGTACATTGACGGTGAACAGAGACAACTTTAAATTATTCGTTTATTCTACGTGGTTTGGTATAAATCTGCATTCTCCGCATTCTAACTAGCGTTAGCTATCTGACGTAAGTGAAGGCCGAAGCCTCAACTCACACAGTCGCACCTTAAAAATGCAGTGAGTCATAATAACTGCAAAGGGATATTCACATTAATACGTTGTAGTCAACGAGTGTTGAACTACTGTGTGTGACATATAACGTTAGAGTTTGGTGACAAACCTCCATCGGTTGATTCCCACGTTAGCGGAGCCAGCGAACCACGGGTCCAGGATATAAACACAGCGCACCGTGTCCGCTCCATTGATGGCCTCCTGCAACGACGGATTATCGTGTAGCCGCAGACCTTTTCGAAACCAGTGCACTGAATTAACCACCATGGTTAGTTGTTATTCCATCGTTAGAGGAAAGTCCAGAGGGATCGGTCGAAATGCAGCGTAAACCGCTCAGGGCTAAGACTGTCGCAGTTAGGAGGACTCCCGTGAAACTTTACTGTCTGTCAAAATAGCACCGACCCAGGAGGGGGCGTGTCCAGCAGCGCTGATTGGCCGACAGAAAACGTCAACAAGTATTATAAAATCAAATAATGTCGATGGTTTATGGGCAAATGTCAGAGAGAGAACCGTGATAAACAAGATGCTCTGAGCTCTGAACTGTCTGTGCTTTTTACCGATTCATCTTCGTAAACTGGCTTTCTCATTGAGTTTTCAATATAGATTAGTTATTGTTTTTTCCTTTTTTGTATATTGAAATGCCAAGTGACAATTCTATGCAGTAGTTTTTCTTTAGAACTACCTATTTCTTTACATGTCTGCAGATATTCTATGAATATATTGACATAAGATAACGTCTGAATATTCTTACAGGAATAATCTTAGTTTGTGTCAGATGCAGCTCCCAATCGAACACAGTTTATGCAAAATCTTACATTTTTGTAATCTATTTTTAAAAAATGTTATTGCTTACGGAAAAATGTTCGACAATGAATGTTTTTAAAGCCTTACATTTTTTAAGCATTTTTTATTTGTTGTTTAAAAACAATTAAAAAATGACAATTAAAAAATAAATTTTGCAGAGGTGGAAAGCTGCGTTAGGTTTCATTTGGGAGCTGCATCTGATCGCTATGCATCTCATGTTAATATAACATGTAATATATATACATGTAAAGAAATAGGTAGTTCTAAAGAAAAACTACTGCATAGGCCAAGGGACAATTCCCTTGGCATTTCAATATAAAAAAAAGAAAACACACAAACAAGAACTAATCCATGTTGAAAACTCTTTATGATAAAGCCAGTATACGAAGATGAATCAAATCACCCCATGAAGACTTCAAATTAACCGTTTTATTTGAAAACCCCTGCTTTTTGAGATAAGACCGTTGACATTTAAATTCTCCAGCTGCACTTTTCCAAACAGTATTTTAGCTCCATTACAACTGAGAGGAACCACTAACCCAACCCCCAGTCTTTGGATTTCTTCTACATATTACAATAGTTGAGTTAGTTTACGAAAAACTTACACTTCCTTGCAGAGAAAGTGATGACGATTGATGAAGCACACTCTGCATATTCACAATGTTTTAGCATTGGCCTGCCTTAATTAAAGACACACATCATTTGTGTACTGTTTTATACACAAGCATTTGAAATCCTTATGTGACTGCTGATGAACAAATCAAGGAATGTCTGGAGACATCTTCCAAGCAACAAGACTTTTACCGCTTAATCTTGCCTGTCTGTCTGTTACCAGCTGTCTCTTAGACCCTTTGATAACATAACCTTTTCATTTTGTGAAGTTCCTACCTACAAGCCATCTCCATGCAATAAGAAAAAAGTATAAATACTTTGAATCCATAATTAAACAGTCAAATAAAGCAATAGTTACACACTTGAAACACAATTTCTTCTTTCTGTTTATTCTGTGCTTGTTTCTGTGCAACATCTGCTCACAGGTTTTTAATTTCAGCACTCATTAAGTTTTTCATTCGATGAGCTTGAAAGCATCATCTCATGAGGACTTCTTGTCATCTCCTGGTGGACAGACAGAAAGCCTTCAAGATGTCCATGGATTGTTGATCAATTAACCCACAGGCACCAGCTGCCACTGATGAGCAATCAATGCCAAAAGGATTGAGAATCATTTAAAAGCAGATCTTTGTTCATGAACATACTGTGGAGGACCTCTTGTTGAGTGAGTATTGGGGTGGCTGGTATGAGATGGGTTTTTATTGGAATGTAAAACTTGTGCCAATCATTAATGTGACCTCATTATTGACAAGATCTCATGTTTTGATTGTGCAGTCTTTTGGTGAGGACTTTTACAACTATCTGGATTTTCCTCTTGATCATCACACCAGGATGGAGTAAGTATTAATACTATATATTCTTACAAGGTTAGTAAACACTTTGACTCATTAAATGTTGTCTTAGGTTTTTGTGGATCTCATGTCTCCTGATAGGAAGCATCACCTGTGTCCCAGCAGGGCAAAGTAAGGCAACACTGATGAAATGAGAACTGAAATCAACAATATGAAATGCAACCTAAATCCTTAAGTTTGTCTTTGTTCTTTCATCAGGCTATGATGCAGATACTTATGCAAGAAGCTTTAGAGAACAGCCATTTCCTTCTGGGTATGGGTATATTGGAAGAGGGGAGAGTTCTGAACCAGGCAGCAGCTCTTCTCTACCAAGGCTGTCCAACCCAAGCTATAAAGTCTCTGGACTCCCTGAGTTAGTTGAATATGGGGAGGCCTATGCAGATTCTCTCTTTGGTGGGGCTCCAGGTGGCGACCAGGATAGCTCAGCTCATGGTTCTGAAGGGGACAACTCTTACGGGTTTGTCTCAGCTCCTCAGAATGAGGATTTGAGTTCTGCATCTACAACCAGCTTTGGTGCAAGTGAGGAGAACTCCAAGCCAGTGTTCAGTGACGTATCTGATCTGGAGCCAGTCTACTCGTTCAAGTCTCGTTCAAGCTACAAGCGGGGAAGAATAGTGATTGCTAAAACTCGCTACATCCCAGGAGAGCCTTATCCTCCTATCAAGCCTTTTACCAGACCCGTCAACAGCTTTCCTTCCAACCAGGAAAGTCCTGCTGAAGCACCTGTCCAAGTTGGCTCCTGAAAGATCTGTCTGGTAGGACACAGCTCAGTTAGAATATACATTACTTTACCTGCTATCATAGACTGACTTGTATCTTTTCCTTTACAGGTCTCAAGATTTATTACTTGCCCTGAGTGATCATGCAACAATAAATGGTAGCTTTAAACGCCTGTCTTGTACACAGTGTCTTTGTTATCCTGAAGCCCTCTTTAGATGTACATGTTTTGATCAAACAATTTACTCAAACTTCTAAGCTCTTGAGTATACAAACCCCAAATTGAAGTCAGTATGTTTTGTATATCATTATACAAAGAGTCAGATTAGATGGCAACCTTTCCAACTGACCTTCCTTTGGGAGAAAGGTGGTGGTCACATGGACCCCTTGGTTCTGGACATCACCAATACTCAAACTGGGTCTATGGAATATAATTTCAATATGGAAACAGGGCTTGATGACTTTGAGAAACATTTATTTTCGTATTATGACTTGTCAAAGCAGAACAATATCGATTGAGTTGGAAGAGTGCTATAAAATCCGCTAACATAAAACGAGCATGTTGCCATTGCTTTCATGGTTTAGCTCGGGTGACACAGAATCAGTGGCCTGACGGTGTTTCTGGGTGGAAACACTTGCTGTGTTCACATGGTATGGGATGGATGATGACGAACGATTTCCATTTTCTTCCATCTTTCCTCTAGAGCCAGAGCACCAACATGGAAATATCCAAGGTTCAAGTTAACAAGTCTATTCTGTGTTGAGTACTTAAGTCATTCTGACACAGAACCTATACTTTCACTAAAGTACAGATGATAAATAATTCAATCAATGAAGTCAGCTTGGGAGATTTTTTTTTTTTGTGTATACTTGGCTAGTGCCAAATATAAAGCTAATAGTTGTGAGATTACAATGGAAAGTTTATGAATAGGTCATGCATAACTACATTTTTATGTAAGTAATGGACTATAATACAACAGCCCTACAATAAATCCTCCATTCATGAACATCATACTATTCAGTTTTACTAAATTATTAGAGGTACTGTATTTCATGGGGATTTTAGAAGCTGTAATTTGTTGTACCATTGAACTGTACTGGATTATAATGAGGTGAACACATTGCACTTGCAGAGCTGTTGCATTGTGCTTATTTTCAACTCGATGTACCTATTAAATTGGCATGTGCATGTCCTGAATAATTCGTCTTCCTGTGGCTCACTTCAAAGAAATGACGTAATTACCAGTTTATGTAACACACAGGATGATTTTCCTCCCTCAACTACCCATTCAGATTCCTTTCCTGACATGTTTTGTGCTGCTTCGCACTCTAGTGGTGAAGAACTGCTACAACACACAGTTGGAGGACATCTTTAGCAAACTTAGGCTGAATCAAAAAGTGTCCTACTAAAACAAATAACACCACAAGATTATTTAATGATGCTGCAAATTTGTTTAAGGTATATAATTTAGATCTGAATAAGTTGATTAATGGAAGAGCTGTCATACATTTGCATTGTGCAGTACAATATCAAGTGGACCTCCATACTATGGATCTTATCATGGAGACGGAATCTGACAAAATGAAGATTTATAATTTCATTGCTTTATTGTATATTACCCATTTGTTGTAAAGGAATGCTTTATCACAAAAGGAGGAACATGTTGTGTGATCTCATCATAGGAAGACTGTGAGGCAACATTTTTCTTTAATAGTCAGTTCAATGTTCAGATGTTAGGTTAGAAATTCAAATGACTTATGGGTATGGGGTGTGAAAATGAAGACTGAGTTTGAAAAGAGTTGAAATGGCTTATCGCGACTTCCATCAGCTAGTCTCCTT
This sequence comes from Macroramphosus scolopax, assembly GCA_901007825.1. Taxonomy (NCBI): domain Eukaryota; kingdom Metazoa; phylum Chordata; class Actinopteri; order Syngnathiformes; family Centriscidae; genus Macroramphosus; species Macroramphosus scolopax. The sequence goes on along the minus strand of CAAKHC010002862.1, from coordinate 1,572 downwards.
ATATGTTGAATTACATCCTAAATTTGTTTGTCATGGAACACATCCACCGATCAGCTATAACATTATGACCAACTGCCTAATATTGTGCAGGTCCACTTTTTTTGCGGCCAAAACCGCCTTGACGTGTCGGGGCATGGAATCCACTTGACGTCTGCATGTGTGCTGTGGTCTCTGGCACCAGTGGCGTTGTTAGGCCTATTATTAGGGGGCTGTAGCCTCCCTAAAATATTCTTAAATCCCCCGAAATAATTTCCTTTTTTTTAGAGCCCGAGCACGCACGCAGTGCGAGGCCCTATTGAAACTGTACTGATTATTATTATTATTATTAGGGTCCTCGCACAGCACTGCTGTACTGGGTCCTCGCACAGCACTGCTGGGCGAGGACCTATTGAATCTGTACGGATTCTTTTTCATAGCCCCCTAGTTGAATCGCCTTTTTCAGGGTCTAAACGTGCTCAAAAAATCATGGAAATTTGCAGATGTGTTCGGCCCGGTGAAAGTTTACGTATTTTATGGGTGTGGTATATAAGTGTTCAAAATTGCCTCGATAGCGCCACCTAGAAAAAAAAAAGAGCCCCAAACGCCTGTTGGACGTAGAGACACGAAACGTGGTACGCATATGTATCATGATAAGACGCACAAAAAAGTCAGTTGGCACCATGACCTGAACGTAACAGGAAGTCCGCCATTTTGGTTCAAAGTTTGGATTTCTCACTGTTATTTAGGATTTGCAGGGGTCGTATTTGAACGACCTCCTCCTAGAGATTTCATCGAAACATCTTCAAACTTGGTCCACGTACAGAGGAGGGTTGGGCGACGTTAAATTGCGAAGGATTTGAGTTTTTGTCACACGGCCTGGATGTGACGGCGCCATACATTCTGATCATCGCCATCAGAAATCAATCAGCTATAAATCAGCTCCACATGGTCGGACCGTCATCAAACCTCACATGTTTGATAAGAGTCCCGACCTGAACACACTTGATGAGAAATATTGATCATCAGTCATAGCGCCACCTAGTGGCGACAGGAAATGACTTGTTTTGAACTCTGATGTAGAGTTTGGTGACGTTAAATTAGGGTGTGTTTGTGAGGTTCGATTACAGTGCGCGCCTGAAGGCGGTTCCGATACGGCGAATGCTGCACGCCCCGACACGCGTGGGGTGCAAGGGCCCGTTCAATGCTGCTCGCAGCGCTAGTTATTTAAGTATCTATTTATTTTTTTATTTATTTTCAATAAGACATTTTATTTTTGATTACATTATTTACATTTATATTACGGTATCTATTTTGGTTTTATTTTGTTGTTGAAGAGGGCACATTGAATGCTCATTTGCAAATCTGTTCCAAGTTTAAACAAAAAATAAACAAGTCATTAAACTGGTTTACTTGTTTCCAACAAATGTAATGCCTGCTGTTGTATGTTGTTATTTTTCAATTCAAGTTCAGTAAACCACACTTACTGTTTCACTTCAAATATGAGAGTTGAAAATAAATGTGTGATTTCAGTACCCTCTAAGGTTAAAAAGACACTGGTTTGGGTTAAATAACTACTATATTAATACAGGGGTG
>CAAKHC010002861.1:24272-65034 GCA_901007825.1 Macroramphosus scolopax | reverse complement strand
TGTCGAGGTGAAAGTGCAAGCTGCCATTTTTTTCCGAAGAGATCTTCCTGAGTAGTTAGGCAAGCAAATACAAACTGTGAGTCTCTTTCGTCACTCTCCCAGGTTTATTTAAACTGCTGGCGTACTGTGCACATATACCACGCGAATATTGCATATGTTTGATTGTTAAAACTCGGGTTAAAGTGCTGGCTGGCGTAAATCCGCAATGTTCTGCAGATGGCTGCTTAGCTTTGCTGGCTAACATTAGCCGTAGCTGTAAACAAACACTTAAGGGAACGATAAAATAGCTCGTCCCTGCAGCTTTGGTTGAGGGTTTCCGCTAGTTTATAGCTAATATAACGTTGGAAACATTGGCTTGCATTGGGTTGGAGCGAGCAGCAGGAGGCAGTTTGATGTGGCGTGTAAGTAGCTTTAAGTTAGCGACACAACTTCAGTTTTGATGACAGTGCGAGTTTCTCCCAACTAGCTCGGAGCTCATTGGCTTTAGAGTGGCCGTGGTCAGTCGGGTCATAGGGACACACATTCAAACACACGGACATGTCGTCTTTTTCCGAGTCGGCCCTGGAGAAGAAACTGTTGGAGCTAAGCAGCTCGCAGCAGAGCGTCCAGACTCTGTCTCTGTGGATCATCCACCATCGCAAACACTCGGCCCCCATCGTCAAAGTGTGGCACAGAGAGCTGAAGAAAGGTGAGGCTGTCCGCTGCGGAACATTTTATAGATGGGTGGTTAGAGTAACCAAGCAACACACTGTTTAACTATAGAAATGTGTTAGAAATGATAAATTAATACTAACCAATTAGTTAAAAGAACAACCAACTAGCAAGCTATTTAACTAAAGCACAACTACTTGACTAAATAACCAACCTAACTAACTAACTCAATTTACTATATTAGCATAACTAACTGATTAAAAAACATCTAACAACTAACAAGCTAAGTTAACCAATCCTCTAACTTGCCTACTAGCTATTTAACCAACTAATGGAATAGCCAACGTTACACAAATAACAATCTAGTTAACTAACTGGTTAACTACGAATGGCTGATATGCCCATCAAATAAAATCACATATTTCTGTGTATTTTTGTGATAATTACTTTCCAATGTTACAAATTACTGGAAAATACATAGTTACACTCCAGAACATAAAAATTGCAACAAAGTTTTACCTTTCTGCATAAAAATTAGTTTGCTGTCAAATATTTAATAAAAAATAAACAAAAGCTATCTATAACTAGTGTTCATCTTTATAATGAGCTGTTTGAAGCTATCCTTTCGATTGGCACCACATCTTGAGCTCAAACAATGCATAACTGCATCAGAAATATCTTTGCAGCATTTGCTTCGTCTGTCATACTGATTTCAACTTACTGGAATTTGAAGATGTCTGTACTTAATCTGCCTCGTTTTGAACTCAGTGACATTATCCGTTGAGCTCTCTTCTTAATGAACCAGGAGCTTCTGCTTGAGGTGGCACATGTTAGATGTATTGCCCCCTTCTGTCGTCAGTTTTCCATCACATTTTGCTTATTACCGTGGTTTGTTGTAAAACCAACCAAACCACTTCCAAACTACTGAAACTTCTGTCTTTTTGGTGTCAACTCTTCTAAATTCGATCCCCTTTCACCTTTGTTTCTGTGTATAAGTTCAGCACGAAACTTACGTCATACTGTCATCGGTGTTATGGTGAAGAAAACGATATGGAACACTTCTAACTAGGTAGATATCTAGCTAAGAAACAAACAAACTAACTAAACTTCTTACTAATAATTAACTTGATAACCACTTAACTATCTACCCGACTACCAAATGAACTAAACTAAAAGAAGAACTTTTGGTGGAACCATCTTTTTGTAAGAGGTTGGAACAGGGAACCTTATTCAGGTGATTTTGTCTCTAATTTTTAAACTCTGTTCACACCTGGATGCGACATGAATTTAAAAAGTTGAATAGAAATACCGAAAACAATCAGATAATCCAAATGTTGCTGTACACACTGCTAAAGTATTATGAGAGGCCTTTGAACTATTTCTGATTGTATTTCAATAACAAGTTAAGATGTGAAATTGAAAAAAGCAATCAAGTTCTGAGTTTTGAGATACTTTGGCCATTAAAAGTCTCGTATGAAATACATTGAAATGACCAAATTTAACAAACTATTGAATATGGAGACATTCAGTAGTCATGAGGGTGAAATAGACCAAATCACTGTGTCAGCCAGAGTTTTCATTTTGTTCCAGTTGTATAAATGTTTGAATCGTTGAATAATGAGTTTAGTACAGTTGGAAATGTTATTGCTTGTCAAGTGAAGAATATGACTTGTTATCAAAGAACCTGTCAGCTCACTGTCACTGTGTCGACATTGACAATATATAAAGTAAATAAGTTAGAACAAGAGTAGAAAGGTATGTTGAAGAAAAGCAGGTACAATAATGGAGTGAATTACTCTTCATTGCAAAGTACCTTATTGCAAGATTTGATTTTCCTTCGCAAATCTTGAAACATGATTTAAGAGGGATATATTTGCATGTCCTCCAGCTAAAAGCAGCAGGAAGCTGACGTTCCTCTACCTGGCCAACGATGTCATCCAAAACAGCAAGAAGAAAGGACCAGAGTTCACCAAAGACTTTGAGACTGTCCTCGTCGATGCCTGCTCGCATGTCGCTAGGTAGATATCATGTGACCACTTTGTGCTTTCAGACCGTTAGAATGTCTGTGTGGAAAGTTTTCTGTTGGGAAACAGTTCAGTATCTAAATTGCGTCATATATATTCAGCTTTTAAAGATGAAGATACTTGTTTTCTTTCCCTTTTCTTTTTCTGTTTTCGACCTTGAAATCTAGCAAGCGGATAATATCTATTGGGGGTTTTATTATTTATAATATTTTAATGGTGTTTGCCTCATAATACAATTTTGATAGTGATCTTTTGACTCCATAGTCCATACAGTTTGAAGTAGTATACAGTACATGTTGACTTGAGTTTTCAAACTTGGCCCCTGTTTTCAACTCCCAAAAGCTATTGAAGTAGTATTGTATTGAAAAATCTTAAAACATTGTATGAATATTTGTTACTGTATTTATAAATATATATATATATATATATATATATATATATATATATATATATATATATATATATATATATATATATATATATATATATATATATATATATATATATATATATATATATATATATATAGCTGTTCTTTATTCTTTGCTGTTCTCTTGCCTTCCTGCAGTGACGGCGGTGTGAACTGTAAAAAGTCCATGGAGAGACTGCTGAACATCTGGAAGGAGAGGAGCCTCTACAGAGGCGACTTCATTCAGCAACTCAAACTGGCCATCGAAGACTCTAACAGCCCCAGGCCATCAGGTTATAGAATCTTTTCGCTGCAGCTATACGTATACAGTATATACATATATATATATTAAGATATAACTCAAAGGAGCAGGAAGGAAAATAGAAACAGTGATCCCGGTCTTTGACCCAGTAAGCAACACATCAGTCAAGTCACATTGTGTGTTTATTACTTAATTTAAAACTTGAACCTTCTTCACCTCTGTCTTTGACAAAACGTTGTTGTAAATAATCTTAACATGTAACTGAATATATATATATATATATATAGTGGACTTTCTTCAAATCAATAAAAAGGCTCACAATTTCACCAAATGATTGGTATGATGCAAACGTTAATTTGTTTTATTTGTTCTCTAGCTGATATTATGATGTGCAGAATTAAGACAACATTTTTGACATTTTTATGTTTTATTGTTCTAAAGAAGAGAAAAAGCCGATAAAACGAAGCTATCAGAAGATCCAGGAAGAGGAAGACGATGAGGACGATGACTACAGAAGCCACATCTCCCCCCACAACTTGGATACCTCGGCAACCCAACTGGTAAGGGACCAAGATTTCGTCAGTTTATGTAAAACCAGTTGTTGTTTTTCTCTCATTCCCCTGTTTTCTTCTTGCACCTCTCTGTCTCTCTCTCTGCTACCTGCTCTCGCCCCCCTCCTTGCCTCATATTCTTACGCTTTCTTGTCTCTTCTGTTTCACATCGTGTCGTCCTTGGTCTATCCCTTTTAAACATTCTGAACCACACTTACAGACAGAGGAGTTGGTAAAGGCCCTGCAAGACTTGGAGAACGCTGCATCAGGTGACGCAGCTGTTCGTCAGAAGATCGCCTCGTTGCCACAGGAGGTCCAGGACGTCTCCTTGCTGGAGAAAATCACTGGTAAGACCTGAAAGCTACGACCACGTAACTCCTTTTTTGGAGGTAATGAATGAAAGAAGAAAGAAATGTCAAGGCAAACGTATAAAGTACAGTAAAGGAATTTTAGAAATGTTTATAAATGTCATTCAAACTCCCCGTCTAGACAAAGAGGCAGCAGACAAGCTGTCGAAGACGGTGGATGAAGCCTGTTTGCTGCTGGCTGAGTATAATGGTCGACTGGCTGCCGAGCTGGAGGACCGGAGGCAGCTGGCTCGCATGCTGACTGAATACATTGGCAGCCAGAAGGACGCGCTCACGGAGAGAGAGAAGAAACTAGAGGCAAGGCACCGCACACGGATGCAAACACATGCTCAACTGTGTTTGTGTCAGCGCTATTTCACATACACAGAAAACATATCAAATAGTTTTTATTAACCATCCTTTTGATATGGAGGTCAGTTATATATTCTTTCCAAATGAAGGTAGGCAGCCTAAAATTACCATGGCCAAGATAAGAATGTAGTCAGTAGCCCAGTAGAGATCTATAATACATGGTACCAAATGTAATGTGATACCCACATTCACCTTTTGCTCAGACAGCTGCATTCGCTCAGAGGACATGGGGACATGCCCCTCTCCCCTAAATAAAGTAAAATAGAAAAACAACATCATGAATAATACAAAAGAAATTGACAACCGTTGTAAGTATTCTTGGTAGTTTGGGACCGTCTGCAGTCCCCTTACAACCTGTCTGATTATATGACTGCTTGTGTTTCATGACAATACATGTTTCCAGATTTCGGCAATGACTCAGGTATGGCAATGGTAATGGTAACTGTGGTGCTTTCATGCATTTATATTGTGGAGTACATCTGGAGTACCCAAGGATCCATGGCCTCCAACACTTGAACCATGCCGCCCCCTAGCTACCGATGTTACAATAACTGTTAGAAATGATGGCCAAAACAACACAAAGAGGACTCGAGTTCTAATACATCCTAATTATCCTTAAAGGCTACACACTGTGACCCCTTTCAAACACACCTGTAGGTTGTAATGATAAAACAACTTTGATTTATGGCTGTGTAATATTCACTCATACTGTTGCCATGTCCCTTCGAATGTTCCATGCAGGAATACAAGCAGAAACTGGCGAGGGTGACCCAGGTGCGGAAGGAGCTAAAGTCTCACATTCAGAGTCTCCCTGACCTCTCTCTTCTACCTAACGTGACCGGGGGGCTTGCTCCACTCCCCTCGGCCGGAGACCTCTTCTCCACTGACTGATAGGTCTGTGATCAGACAAACTACCCCTCCCAATCGAAACCCAGCCCAATGTTAGACTCACAAAGTATTCCCAGTTGTGTTTCCAGCAAGGGGGCACATGCAGTCAAACGTCTGCCCAGCAGAACGAGCAGCCCACCTGCAGGAGAAGTGGGAGGAGGGTTTGATTAATCAAAACACTCTGCAGAGGAGAACAGAGACTCTGTCATCCTGGATTTTTCTCACTCGATTGTCAAGGATTCCACTCCACCAGCTTGGAGCGAGTTAGTTTCATGTTTGTTTTTATTTTATTTTTTTTAAATGTGAGTGATTTAGGAGGGGGGGCTAAGCAAAGATTAGACAGACAGATATGTTGGTTGTCAGATGTCCTCGTGTGGTAGGTTTTGGATTTGACAAGTAAAAACAGGCCATTCACTCTCATAACTCCCAGAAGTTTCGACTACACTGTGAAGAAGATCACTAGTTTAACTTTTTGACCTTCGATGGCAGGTGACACTTCATAGGAGAGCGTGAGACAGTATCATCCTGCTAGTTTAAAGCCAATACGCAAACCCTGGTTTTCTTATTCTTATACATTTTTCATATGAAGTTACAAAAGGATTCACACAACCCATAGAAATAGCTGTTTTTCGATCTACATAATTTTTTGAGAAACAATCCTGATGGTTTTTCTTTGCAAGAGACCGCCTGGTCTTTACTTACATAGAACATGTATGAAATCTTAAAACTTGAAACGAGAGGGAAAAAAGGGGAAGAAAATGAAAAGTTTCTTAAGTATGTTACAGTTTTAGTGTGTTTAGAGATGGGCACTATGGAAATATAGAAATAAAAACATAATTTGATGAAAGAAGACCTTTTCCTGATAGGGTTAAATAAAGCACATTTTGGCATAAAGAACTGGTTGCACAGTTACACTCATTACAACGGATTGTAATTTGGGGGAAAACCTGCTATTATTTTCAACTGCATTCTCTGGTTTTTAGAAAATGTATAATGATTCTGAATATTAAAACCCCCACATTATGATTGAAATTATAAAAGACTGATTACGTAGTGCTCAGCCCTACTTGTTTGTAGACTCCCATTTCATATTAAAAATTCTAGCAAATTCACCACTGCTGTCCCACTCTTACTCAGGTGTTTCTTTTCTGAACAGGTACACATTATGAATCCCTTTAGATATTAAAGTCAGTTAGTTATTCCCAGAGTCATTTTGATGAACCATCTTGTGATGATTTTACGAACAGTTCTCTGTCATGGCCAGAGTAACGTGCTTCATTTATCCGTCTCATATTTGATTTTTGGTTGACTGTAAACAGAAATAAATAAAAGGGGTTCTATGTTAAACAGTCCCACACTTTTACCGAGACAATATTCTCATTTTGTTTAAGAATACAGACACCGAACGTGGCTTCTGGTGATATGAGTGTTTTCTTAAAAGCAAGCTTTGTTGATGATTACAAGAGGTTTGATGCAACAAGCTCAGGTGAGAAATGCTGCTGCAAATCCTTTCCTGATGACTGTCTTGTGGCAGTTTGGAAGTAAAATGTATGTCAGGTAAAAACTTGAATCAAAGCAGCTTCAACAGTGTTTGTTAAACCAAAGGATGCTTTCCCTCCGGTCACTAGTGAGGACCGAAAGCATATATTTTCATCACCCTTTTGACCCTTAGTTTCAGATTAGGATTCTGTGTCTTTGGATGTTACATTTATAAGTGTAAAGAACTATGAGTTCAGCAAACTTCATGTGCTTTTCTTTTGATTCAAATATAGTTCAGGGTTAAAAAGTAAATATATTGGTTCTACATCAGGAAGGATTTCAGCAACATTTTGACTGAGGTGTGTTTCACTGTAGATATTAGTTAAATCTTTTCTCACGTTCTTACTGTGTGTTATGTGTTTTTCTCTGCAGAGTCATATTGTACTACCAGGAGTCTACCAGTAGGGGTAGTATATTTCTGTAATAAAAGTGATTCAGTGGAGGCCAATAAACTGGAACCATGTGAACACCTATACATTGTATAAAGTCATTGAAAGGTCCATAAAAAGAATACACACATACACTGCAGAAACTCTAGAAGTAAATGCCTGGTCATGTTTTTAGATGCTTTTGCCAACTGTGACCTGCAATCAGGAAGAGTTCTGTGAATTATGTGTAAAATAAGTTAAAAAATGAAAAAATGCTTTTAAAGCGGGGAAACCAGCTTAAACGACAGTGGTACTTACTACAAACAGCTGTACTGTACAGGATAATTATATTTTATATCTTTCAGACAGCTCTTATCAAGTGTCCTGTGTCCAGCCCCTAAACTCTCAATCCGCGCGTCCCTCTGGGCTCAGTTCTGGGGCCGATGTTGTTCACCCTTTGTTAAAACAAAATAGAAAAAAACAAGGTTCTACAAAGTTCTACAATATGGATTCTATAGATTTACATTTTCTTCCAATGTATCTTTCAACATTGTTTTCACCTTTGACACGAGTCAATCACTCATAATCAAAGCTAATGTTGCCCTATAATGTTGATATAGCAAATAGTAGCATCCGGGATCATCTCACACACAGTAGATGTCAAGTCTGTTCTCAAGCAATAACCTTACCCCACATACAAATTGGTGAGCTGGTGATATTACTTAATTTGCCATGGAAGAAGTGCTTTGGTAGTTATTAATCCCAATTCCCCATCAACCGAGGTTTCATGTCTGTAGACTGTGGGTGGAAACTTGATTGCCTGGAGAAAACACATGTAGGAAAGACCATGGCACCATTCAAACCCAGGATCTTCTACTGTGATGACCCACTGTTACCCACCGAGCCTCCATGCTGCTCATGTAAACTGCATTGGCTTTATACATACAAACCTTCCCACAGTGCTTCCCTCCGAGATGATGCACCAGGATGTGCAGTGTTTTTCTCTGGCTTTTTCCAAGTAAGCCTGAACCTTGCCACTGCCTTTCTGCCAGAAGAAAATGGACCTGTGCCCTTGGAGTTTTCAAATATGGAAACCCAAGGGTCACATTCACCAATAGACTCCTCATCAAATAGTTGTCCAGTGGAATTTGTTTTCTTGGAGGTGCAGGCTGAACTACACTGATTTCACTGATCTGCACTCCGAATCAAAAGGTGGCGGTAATGCGCCTCATACGTCTGTTCCCGAACAACGTTTGAAAATAACAAGATGATGAAGAAGAATAAGACGTCGAGACTTCCGGTCTGCCAGAATACCGCTGCGCATATTTCAGGTTAGTTTAACCAGCATACCTGCTCAGTGATTATTTTCACATTTCACAGTTCCTACTATTTTAAACGGAGTTACGGCCAGTACTTTTGTTCTACATGTTGTAACTCTACTAGCCATTTAAACCATGCTTTGTACAACCTTACAGTTAGCTAAAGAAACTTGTTTAGCAAACGTCGCTCATGCTACTTTTAGCTAGAGCACGTTAGCTAGATTGCTCATGTGTTAGCATCAACATATTGACTCACAACAGACGAGTGAAACTCGGTTACGAACTGTCACTTCTCCTATTGTGCTGGCATGTGCTGCTATATTGAATTTGGCTAACTGTTACATATGCAGACATAAGTGAATCCTTGCAACGTTATGTGGTTAGATATGCTAACGTTAGCGAACGTACGTATTGTTACTCAGCAACGCAGATTAGTTTACGTTATAGTCAATAGATTAAAAGGGGAATACTGTCCATATATTTCAACTATGTCGGCTTCTTTTGTGCTATTTGATATAAACCTTACTCTTGCTGCATAAAATGAAATTGTTGTTGTTGTTGGGGTGTGTGTGGTGCAGGCGGTGGAGACTGGACGCTGATGGGGGACGAAAAGGAGACCTGGAAAGTGAAAACTCTTGACGAAATCTTACAGGAGAAAAAACGCCGAAAAGAATTAGAAGAGAGAACAGAACCCAAGTGCCAAAAGAATGTAAGACATTTAAAAAATAATTGAATGCCCTTAACTTGTTCGCTAGTGATTATATTGTTAAAAACGATGGCAGAACAAGTAGAGAATCTGTCTTGTCGTTGTGACTGGTTACTTGTACAATGTTGACATTACAATTAGCCACAGTAAGTTTAAAAATGAATGCTTAGAAATAACACATTGTGAGGATTTTATAACTTATGTCTACTGGTCAAATATTGTTGTTGTTGATGTCATTCATTCGTTTTTTTCAGAAGCTTGTTCACCAATCAAACACAAAAAACACTTATAGTAGAAAGAGCAAATAGCTACTAATGCGTTAATTTACATTTTTAACGTTTTGGATCCAGTTACATTCTGATGATTCTGATATTTGTAGTAACTCCTTAATTTTCACGTGAAGAAATTTTAATGTTTCACCAGCTTTCACCACATTTTCCGCTCTTGTTGTCTTTCACAGTTCACACAGGTCCCTGTCCCACAGGCGGATGATCGAGACGCCAAACGAGAGACTCCGGAGGAAGGAGAACTACGGGATCAAAGAATGGAAATAACAATTCGAAATTCCCCGTATACCCGGGAAGACTCAACAGAGGACAGGTACTTGGATTTGTAGCATACAACATCATTACTGCTGACTAGGAAAAGTGTAAATGTTGATGTACGGTAGTTTCACTTTCTATTGAGTTTCACAATGTTTTACGTATGTTATTATCTATGCAGAGGAGAGGAAGATGAATCACTAGCAATCAAGCCACCACAGCAAATGGCAAGGAAAGAGAAATCTCACCATAGAAAGGAGGAGAAGAGAAAGGATAAAAGACGTCATCGCAGTCATTCTGCTGAAGGAGGTATGGAATCACTGTTATACATTAACCCAACACATGTCTCAGACCTGAATCTGACAGGTTTGGAAATGTTTCAGTGCATCTGCATTCGCTCAGTTTTCGGTTTTCTACAGCAGGGAAACATGTTCGGCCTAAAGAAAAAGAAAAAGACAGAGAGAGCGATCGCAGGAAGCGCCAGTGGGAAGAAGACAAAGCCCGGCGAGACTGGGAGCGTCAGAAACGAAGGGAACAGGCCAGAGCTCATTCACGCAGAGAGAGGTGAGCACTGACCCTGAAAAGGAAAAACATATAAGATGCTTTTACACTGATTCTTACAAAGAAATATAATTTGTTTTTATTACAGCTTGGTGATTTGAGTGTATATGTTTTTGTCTGTTCACAGATCCTGACATATAGTTTTATCTACTTTCACATGGGATATACTGTACAAAACATCTGATGTTGCGCAGAATGTCAACTGTTACAAAACATTCAAGTTTATTGTAATTTTCTGTCAAATGCAGATCGCAAGATATTAGGTGTGTTTAAGGCCATGTGAATAATGCAAACTTAGATTGACACCCAACAACATATCAATGTGTGTCAGACTGTTGTGCAACATGTTTTGTTTCTTTTACATATTTCATGTACAGAGATGAATGTTATGAAGCAGTGTTTCAGCCATAAACTAACTGTGTATTTGAACAGGTTTTGATAACTAATCAAACTAAAAATTACCACAAACAATGACAAGATTGGGCTTTTGGTTGTCTGGACAGACCCCGACTGGAATCTCCTGGGTTTTTTTTGGACCACAGGGACCGGCTGGAGCAGCTGGAACGCCAGCGCGAACGGGACCGCAAACTGCGCGAGCAACAGAAAGAGCAACGGGAGGTGAAGGATCGCGAGAGAAGGGCTGAAGAGCGACGCAAAGAGCGAGAAGTTCGACGAGATGGTTAGTGAGCGAGCTCAAACACCTACTGAACAACAGGCATTTTTTTCCCTTGAACAGAGCTCGGTTGTATTTTATCTTCCTTCATTCCTAATTCTAAACTGGGTAAAACACATTCAGACTCCAGTTCCAGATTAAGCACACAGTTTTCCACCACCAAGTGTTTCAAAATAACGATATTACATTGTCATTAATGATTTAGGAAAAAATGTGGACATAGGGATGTGTCAATGTGTAGGATTTAGGGCAGGTCCTAATTAGTTTCTCCCTAGTGCCCTTCATGTTTAAACCTGGCTCTCCGGGTAAACTGTGAAGCTAAATCTGCAACAGTGATTAATACAAGACTGTCCTGTCCACAGTGCCGTCTCACCATCGAATGTTACCTGACGAGTATGATGAAAAGCCAAAACAAAGTCATCGCAGCCGCAGTCCCGTCCGTGTTCCTCGCGACAGACCTGAACATAGCGACACACGGAAAAGCACAAGTGAGTTCACCAGTATGTCACAGTCGTGGAATTTACTCTCTATTTGCCTTCATCTTTTTAATTATTGAATATATTGTGGATCAGTTTCCCCAAGATTATCCCTTTGTTTCAGTGTAGCTCACACCCAGGGTTGCGATGAGATATTCCTGGTATGACGCTTCACAGCATTTCACTGTTATTATTGTTATTATTATCATCTATTACGGCCATTTGAACAATAAAAGTTGTTTTTGGTTGAGCAAACGCTTAATTATAATCTCCAAAAACATTATGCCCTGACAGACATGAAACTTAATTTTTGTATAATATTTTGGTAAAGTCTTGTGTATAGATGAACATGGTCTGATAAGTTGGTGTACTGTGAAACCAGTTTATAATAATGCAACCCGACTCATAATATGTTATAACTGCAGCATCGAAGGAGGAGAAGCCTGAGAGCCAAGACCTACTCGCTGACCTTCAGGACATCAGTGACAGCGAAAGAAAAACCAGCTCAGCTGAATCTTCCTTGGGTAAGAGATGAAGTTGTAACCTACTCTTTCAGCAAACAGCAGATAGCCAATCACCTACCATGCTACACCAAAGAATAGTCACAGGGTTGTTCCCTTACTGCAGTATAAGACTCAACATTCTTTGGAAGATTTTCACTTCAGATGAAAATCGGGAAGATTAGTTAACTCTCTTATGTTAAACCAGAAGTACCACACAAATGTATACAGAACTACCAGGCGCTGACTGTGTTATACTTTTCATTTTATCTAGCGTCAGGTTCAGGCTCTGAAGAGGAGGATGAGGAAGAGGATGAAGAATCCAGCAGCCAGAGTGAGGGAGAAGAAGAAGAGGATGAGGAGTCTGTCTCAGTCTCAGGCAGGTCGGAGCAGAGTGCAGGTAAACAAATCCCAACTGCTACTGTGACTCATGTCTGTGTGAAGTCCAGTCACACAGCAGCACAGGTTTAACACATTACTTTCCTCTGTTCAGAGGACGTGAGTGACGAGGAGCAATCAGAGGAGGACTTTGAAGACGACAGGGAAAACGGGAATCATATACCTGCAGGTGAGTAATCCACTGCCGGTAATCACATCATGCCTGTGTAGGAATCATATTTCCAATTCTGTTTGAGATCTTTCAAACAAAAAAGTTGCAAAATAATCATAACGATTTAAGTGTTCTTCAGCATAATACAATTTGAATTGTTTGTGTTGAACTTTGTATAAATGTTTTTATGTTTAGTTTTCATCTGGAAAGCATTTTTGATGGAAAAGTTGCGTTGTGAGAAGAGAGGACGTAAATCACCTTTGGATCAATAAAAGTTTGGCTCTGCCTGCAGAACGTTTGGAAGTTTTATTTAGAAATTTTCCTCTTGAAGGTTAATAAAACTTCCTGCCAGGACTCTTTGCTGCAGGTTTCTTAAAGGCACATCTGTGATCCACATGCAAATGAAAAGGTAGACCACCTACCAAAGGTTCAAAGGTATAATGAGTAGAACCTTGTCATGAATCTCAAACTGATTCATTCACAGCAGGTATTTTGACCGGTCACAGTAGGAAAAAAGCCCAAGTAATACTACTAACATTAGCAACAGTGTTGTTCTATCCTAGTGTCCCAAGTAAGTCAGGTCAGGGTGACTGAGCCCTCATATATTTATACAATATGATTACCTTTAAATCAAAGCAGCTAAATGGGGTTAGCCGAACCATTAATTATTCCCCTGCACCTCTGCACGGTCAGCGGCCTATTCTGATGAAAACAATGTTTCAGGAATACTTCTTTACTTTTGTGACCTCAAAAAACACGTTTTTGTCCATCCTTCAACCTTGGAGACAGTAGTTCTAATCAAGTCCACCCACTTTTTCTGGAGCTTTCAACTGCATCCATTGTCTGCAGCCATCAGTGTTTGGTGGGTCACTCCTGATCACCCGTCATCATGTGAATAAGCTACATACTTGGATCAGGTTACATCTGAACCATCTCCATGACAACCACACAAACTCCATTAATGTGCATTTGTGATCTCTGGAAAAACCAATTGCCAAGTTGACCTTATATGATTTATTACATTATTGTAATGATATGTTAATAAAACATATTTGAAAAAATAAAAACATACAAATCATAAATTGTTAGTTGTAGCCCTTAAAGAGAAACTGATTTAGCATTAGTATGGTATCCTACAAACTCTTTGTATCATAAATGCCAGCTCACATCAGATGCTCTTGCCAACGCTAAGGTCACCTCTACTTTTGTCCCACAGTGCCAGAGTCCCGCTTCGACCACGACACAGAAGAAAGTGGTGAGGAGATGGAGGATGATGAAGAGGATGATCCGGGGGAGGGTGACCCTACTCCTCAATCTCAGACTCATTCCCGTTCCCCCACTCCTGAAGAGAACTACATCCCCGACTCCCCTCCAATTTCACCTGTGGAGCTGAAGAAGGAGCTGCCCAAATATTTGCCTGCTTTACAGGTCGATGTCAACATAAAAAAAATTCAATCCATATTAGCCACATATACACTTGTCAATTTATTAGGTACACCTAGATAAAACCAATGCGGTACAAGCTGCAAAAAATCCTCCCTTCATGAGGATTATAATGTGTTTTTTTGTTTCAGAGAGGCAAAGATTTATTTTGTCAACAATGTCATTGTGTTGTTTTCCAGGGATGTCGCAGTGTGGAGGAATTCCAGTGTCTGAACCGAATAGAGGAAGGAACCTACGGTGTGGTGTACAGAGCTAAGGACAAAAAGACAGGTAAGAGAGTGGCCATGTTGGCCCTTTTGCTGTGGAGGTCTCGGGTGTTTATCCTGGAGAAACAAGTATTCGGTCGTGTGTTTGCAGATGAAATTGTGGCCTTGAAAAGGCTAAAGATGGAGAAGGAGAAGGAGGGCTTCCCCATCACCTCTTTAAGAGAAATCAATACTATCTTGAAGGCTCAGCATCCAAACATCGTCACAGTGAGGGTGAGAGAAGCTGAAAATGTTAAATATATCTTTATTGTTTCCCCTTAAGTTTTCTTAAATCTAGCCTTTTTTCCATACTAGGAGATTGTTGTTGGCTGCAATATGGACAAAATCTACATCGTGATGAACTACGTCGAACACGACCTGAAGAGCCTGATGGAAACCATGAAGCAACCTTTCCTGCCAGGTAATGGCAGACACCGTTGGTGCTTTTCCCTGCGTGTGAAAAGTTCTTTGTCCATTAGAAACAAACTCTTCCTGAGATATCCTCTTTTATTTTCCTTCATTTCAATTCTGTTGAACCGTAATATCTCTTCTTCAGGTGAAGTAAAGACTCTGATGATTCAGCTCCTTCGAGGAGTCAAACATCTCCACGATAACTGGATTCTCCACCGTGACCTGAAGACATCCAATCTGTTGCTTAGCCACAAGGGTATTCTCAAGGTATGCTAGCACTGTGATTCTCACACAGGTCGGGGTCCTACAGGGGTCCTTGAGAGCAGCTTGTGAAGGGCAATGAAATGAGAAGTAAAATGTTATCATGAATTAATAAACAATAATTGTTCGTACGACTCTTTCCCCTCACATAGTGTGTGCTCTTGTTGATTGTGTTTGAGAGAAACAAGACTCTGCGAACCATTAAATAAGATTTAACCTATTTTAAATACTAAAAAATGAATATATAACCGCAGCAGTACAGTGAAATTGCTCCAAGAGCACATGGTTACTAAAACTCAGCAGAGCATGAGTTTCTGGCAGAATGACGGGCAGATGTGGTCTGTGTGTGAATGAACCAGATTAATTCAGAAGGTTTAGGGTGGATTTTACGTCAATAGATAATATAAATCATACTACATCTTGTAATATATTAAATATTTATGACCGTCCTGAATAATAGAGCATGAAAATATATGGTTATTTAATCTCCTTCGCAATTGTTCTGAACATAGTATAATTTATCAAGATAAATATTTTGTTCTGTAGATTGGTGATTTTGGTTTGGCCCGGGAGTACGGTTCCCCCCTGAAACCCTACACCCCTGTTGTGGTGACCCTGTGGTACAGATCACCAGAGCTGCTGCTTGGAGCCAAGGTAAGAACGGGAGTTCACTCCTCTTCACCACATCGCCGTATGAAATGCCAAAGCAATAGCTGAGGCTACAAAGATTAAGACAACGTACCTCCTCGGGGTGATCACGTTGTGTGATTGATGATTGGTTGTTTGGTTGATGATTGGATGATTTTGGAGTATTAAAGTAATGGCAAAATCTAATAAGATACCAAATACCACCGAAACTACATTTTAGTTCTCCAGAGTGTGATTTTCACTGGGAAACGGCACGCGTCCAGAAACCGTCAGAGCTCATCCTCATTCACAAACAAGACAGATGTCTGTAGAGACGTGCCAGACAGACTGTCTACTTTACATTTCTGCGGGCTGCCACTGTTTGTTCTTCTCTCCGCAGGAGTACTCAACAGCTGTGGACATGTGGTCAGTGGGCTGTATATTTGGCGAGCTCCTCACCCAGAAACCTCTTTTCCCTGGAAAATCTGAAATAGACCAGATTAACAAGATTTTTAAGGTAAATGCCCTGATTTTTCCTACCGTAGAGGGTAAAGCTCTTGTGTTTATTGCCTGTAAATCTTTTGATTTTATCATCTGTCGGGGTAAGTCAGAGTGGAGTTATGCAGTTCACCACAGGGTGGAGCTGCAGATAGACATACACCCAGGTGAACTCACTATGAAACCAAAAAGCCCACCCTAGTAGCCTGACTGATTTTTAGTGGATCATCTGCATGAGGCATGACAGCTGTGTGGACTGATGTCATTAAGGCCTCTCAAGTCATCCTGCAGTCCTTACCACTAAAGCAAAGTATTGAAATTTACTTAAGACGGGGTTGTTTCCACGTCTGAGGTTGATTAATACTGTCGCCAATGTGGGTATGGTTAATATCCATCTCTCGCTACACTAACAGCGCCATATGTCTGCTGACTTGCTTGTATTGTCTGTAGGATCTGGGGTCACCCAGCGAGAAGATCTGGCCCGGCTACAACGAGTTGCCCGCTGTGAAGAAGATGTCTTTCACGGAGTATCCCTACAACAACCTGCGAAAGCGCTTTGGAGCTCTGCTCTCCGACCAAGGCTTTGACTTGATGAACAAGTAGGATTCTTTAAAGATGATTCTTCCCGCACACACGAGTCAACATTACGCCACTCTACCACACTCCACAGAAGTTTTACTGCACTGCAGTCAGACTGACGATGCTATTCTAACTGTTCTGTCTGTGTGTGCATAACTGTGTCCTGGTCTAACCACTACAACTAATAAGGTATGCTGAGTTCACTATTGGCAACTTGTGCCAGTAACGGAGGAAGAAAGCTACCGAATACATGAAGAATGATTATTTCCCTGTAATTTTAGTTACAAAATTTGACAGATAAGTTCGTAGAATAGGTTAAATAGGTTTGACATTACTGGTGATACCAATTCTGCATCAACACATTTCTACCGTGTCAATTTCTGCGAGTCTTTCCACAGCTTTTTATTGCGTAGGTGCATTTCTGGCAAACTGATGTAAAACATGACAACGGTAGCGGCCTGGTAATTTATCATCATGCCTCCGCAGGAGCCCCGATCCATCCCCATATTCCGTTTCACCTACACCTTCACCATGGTGATGCTCCACACGCCAATGTGTTTTAGAAAACAATAATTCAACTGGGACAATCATTTTCAAACTAAGTTGAATGGGTTCATGCTTCTTTCTTTTGCATTACAAAGATCAGTGCTGTTTAACAGCTGCGAAGAACAGACAAAGGCAGCCTCTCAGATCTTTACCCACACACTATGCTCACACCTGTAAAAGTCCAAACCATTCAGCTCAGTTACCTCACAGCTGCAGATGATGGTAACAACATGTCCACTGTGTCTCGAGGAATCACGGTTCGCTGGAAATCTGGCACCTTTCCAGTGCTGCTGAAACCTTGCAGCTGTCAAAAGACGGCAAGACGGATTCAGTCCACAGGAGGTCAACACATAGAGAGGTGCTGTTTGAAAAGCTTCAGACAGAGTTGTACTTTGGAAGGTCCCAGACCTGTTTGGAATACACTCACACTTCTGTTTAAAGAGACTAGACCGGTAAAGTATAATCCCCCAGACATTAAGAATAGCAGTTTCATTCTTGTGGAGTCTTTGAACAAGCTTTTTGAGAGTGGTTTGCAAAGTAATTAATTTCCATCGCAGCAAAGTCTCTGGTCCTGAAGGTTGGGAGGAGAAGCAAGTGCAGGGAAATTAGAAGATTTTCTCTTTGATGCCACTTATGGTATCATTAACCTGCTCTCACTCACGTGCTCATGATTCCAATCAGACACAGTTTGAAAGCTAATTTTCACAATTACACAGATCTCCTTTATTCTGTTGTGATCCTGTCATGTACAATTTCAACTCAAAAACCCACTGGCCCCACTAGCCAGGGCTTCATCTGGTGATGGTGTAGTTTAGTAATACAGCATCATTTAAAAAGACTCCATCTTCAAATCCTCTACTGTATAGATGCTACAAAAGATCAACTTCACTATTTTTCAGACTCGGCACCGGGACATTAAAGATGTGTGTGTGTGTGTGTGAGAACCATCCCTGCTGCTGTACTAGCATCTTTACATGAATCGTTGACTGTTTTCCAGATTCCTAACCTACTGCCCCAGTAAGAGGATCTTATCGGACGAGGGGCTCAAGCACGAGTACTTCCGCGAGACACCATTGCCCATTGACCCATCCATGTTCCCCACATGGCCAGCCAAGAGTGAGCAGCAGAGGGTGAAGAGAGGCACCAGTCCTCGTCCACCCGAGGGAGGCCTGGGCTACAGTCACCTGGTAAGGACATTAGGCTCCACTTTCTCCATTACATACGGCTACCAGGCTTTCGGAGGGCTGTCTGTGTTAAATAGATTATAGACCTACAGGCCTCTGCTTTGTGTCCGGCTATTTCCTCCTCGTGCTTTCCATGATGAGCCCCCTTTAGTTCCTAATGTTTTCAACAGTGGTCCTACCCACCCAGAAGTCAGTTTTATGGCTGATTTATATTCTGACTTTTCTTTCAGTGGAAGTTCAGTTTTGATATTTGCGGCCTTACAAACAACTCGACTATTTCATGATGAAGCTTCTTCCTTTTTATTTCTTGTCTGGTTGGAAAAGTTTGTCAAAGTCCAATGAAACCCAAGAAGAATAAGAATAACTAATATTTCCATGCATACGATGAGAACACTTGTAGAATATAATTAAACTGTCATTAGAATCAACTCAGGTTAAGATAAGCACATAGTGTATATAGTGTTGATCATCTTTATATTAGATATGTCAAATGAGGCTGCATGATATTAGAGTTGTGCTTGAACAAACTGCTGTTTGACCAAGAGCTAATTTTGTTTCCCCCATGTCTCCAGGGTGATGACGACCTAAAAGACACAGGCTTCCACCTGACCACCAGCAACCAGGGAGCTTCTGCAGTTGGTCCAGGATTCAGCCTCAAATTCTGAGCCCGAAACTGCAAGAGACACCTGGCTGTCTAACTGAGAAAGAGGAGGCAAACAATTCTGGGACTGGACGTATTACAACTGTAAATCTGATCAATGTCTGATCGATTGCAGCCGTAACCAAAAAGTCAGGACTGTCTCACAGCAAGACTGGTGGTTCAAACGTGCTGATTCTCCAGAATTGTCCCTCGGCTTTCCTTCTTCTTTTTATTTTTATTTTTCAAGCCATGTCACCATGTCAAATGTGGAAATTTTAGCTCTGACAGAGGAGACATAACCATAGATCTGTAAGACGTTTAGTTCTCATATTTTGACTTCTGTTTTAATTTCCCTTTTCTACTTAATAAGAGAGGCCCAGATTTTATAAGTGGATGGTATTTCCTGGCTGCCTGAGCTACTGTATAATGATGTAGCGTTGGCTTTCCACCCAGGATAATGTCAGTGTACTGACTGTCAGTTCATTCATTGACAGGGGGGCAGTGTTTTTTCTAGAAATAAAGATTGAAACTGTGCTTTGTCTGCTTTGCCCCCCACCCCAAACAACAACAACAATAACAACAACAGCACTAATCTTGAACCCGACTTGATTCTAGCTGTCCAAAGGTGATGTCATTTTTTTGTGCACTGCACATTTAGTCTCCTTACTTTGTTCTTCCAGGGGAATAGAGCCCAGACTTCGCTCTGCCTTTGTTTTGAAATGGCTCTCTGACTTCAGAATTAAACCAAAAATTCTTTGGTTTTATGCCAGAGAAAAATAAACAGCACACTTAAGTTCCCTGCAGGAATGCTTGCTGCTTTAACCGACATAAAAAAACCCAGTGGGCTTGGGACTTCTAGGGCCAGCATCAAATGGAAATATTCATTAACTTTTTTTTTTAATCTATCCTCTACCCCCACCGGAGCCCTACTGCAGATTATTACACCTGATGTGTTGAATATGCTTGGAAAGGGAGCTGCTGTGGAACTGCTGTATCTCTGGAGGCAGACTGCTGGCTTCACTGGTGCTAGTAAAGTAAGCTAGACGTCTGAGATGTTGCGTATGTGGTTTGAGGTCCAAAATGTTCCAAAGGCTGTAGACAACATTGCTTATTCTGGCCTGAGTAGCTTAGTTTGGTTAGTGTGTAAATAATTGAAATGGCATTTAGCAGCCTCATTATCCCTCCTAAAATGAAACAAATTAGGCACAAGAATCTGTTCCCAGGGCTCTGCAGCCAAAGCTTTGGCACTAACTCTATTTGGCACCTCTTCTGATGTGGCTTATATCATTTGAATTAAACCAAATGGATTTATTAGTCTCTATTATGCTGGGGACAAGAATCCCTCGATGTCCCTGGATGACATTATGACATAGACATCAAGAGCTTTGCAGACGTCTGTGTTTGTCCAATCTAGAGTCGCATTTATTGTTGCACTGATTCTTTATAACCATATAAAATGCAAACCACACTCGTCTCACGCATTGTTCCCAGTTGGGTAATACTTTCACAAACACTTCTTTTCACAGAACGTTTATTCTTTGCACACTTGAAAATACATTTGCACATTGACAAATAATCAATCATACAGTTGCGTGGAAGGTACAGAGGAGAGAAATATGTGCCCTAGTGAATGAGGTCTCCTTGTGACTGTGTGCACACGTCCTGTTCAGTGTGCAGAGGAGCTGGCATGGCCTTCAGAAGCGCACACGTACCCTCCATGAGTAGTTAGTAAGAACCTTGTCCTTTTTCTTCACAATGCAGGTGTATGTGCCTTCGTTGATGGCGTTGGCCACGATCGTTATGTGGTCGTCTTTCAAAGAGACGTAGTGCGGGTGGGAGAACTCCAGTAGCTCGCCGTCCTTGTACCAGCTGAAACGGGAGTCAGATGAAAGACATTAATCATCATAGGAAATGGAAAGGTGAACTGATAACACAGCAAAACCACAATACTCACTATACTTTGCCTTTCTTAGAAGCAATTTTCTTCCCACAGCGGAAAGTAAGCTTCTTGCCCTCTACGACAAGCTTGTATTTGGTCCTTGGGGGCGTCTGGGTGGGAGCCACAGTGGGGAAGGGGAATTCTAAAGAAGATTGAGGGGAAGCACTTTAACGTAGTCATTCAGGTAATCCATCATGTTAAGATGTTAGTGACCTTACATTGTTTCCGACCATAAAATTATCTTCCAAGAACAAGATCATGCTGGAAAAAAGGAGCTAAGAGAAATGAGAAATCACAATATACCTAATTTTGCTGCCTAATCTGGAGATATCACGATTTTCCTCCACAAGCACTTTGCCAATACTTTGATTACCATTAAAGTGATACAAGACTTTTTAGAACTGCTGAGCTACTGGCGCCATGGCTTTCTTATCAATACAAACATCTGCATTCAGGCCAACTTCTGATCATCTCAAAGTCTGCTTAAAAAGCAGCCACTCTTTTTAAGGCCGCAAAAATCCAAATTAACCTTGTGTGTGTCTAACCCTGAAGCCACAGTCTGAAATTCCAGCGGTTTGGAGTCACTTAGGAATTTTCCACAGCCGTACAACGTCTCCCAATCAACAATGAGGAACAGATTACTGCGAGCCAGGAATCGTATCCTCTTGCTCTCACTGTCCCTTGTTGCTGACAAAAATCCCAGAAAGCCACAACAATCTTTGGGGCTGTTTTGGTCAGGAGGAGACATTTCCTGTTGTGCAACTGGAGACCTCCCACTAGTTTGTCCTTGAGTCACTAAAGAGGCTGTGATGTATGATCAATTCTTGGTTTAATGCAACACTCTTTGAAACACCTACCATGCGGATTTTCTCCAGAACTTAACTCAGATTCTTAAAAAAAAAACCCATCGCAGCTCTGCATGGCTGGACCTGTTGGCTCCTGTTGCTCCATTGGCAAACGGTTCACAGCAGCTACTTGCACTGCTCAATTGAGAGAAAACTTTCCCCCCCTTTGTACAGCTTTGCTGCTGCTGTCTCTTACCGTAACAGAAATCACAGCTGGAGGGGCAGTGCTTCTGCATCAGCTTGCGCTTGCTGTCGCAATAGCCTTTCCGAGCCCAAGCCGGACAGATGAATAACCTGTCCAAACATCCTGTAGGAGAAGGGAGACTAAGTGAGGAGGAGGATCAGATAGCAGCTCTCAGTCAGCAGCAAAAGAATTTGGATCACTCATCTGCTTTCGCTTCCAAGGAAAATGACTCATCGACACTAATAATGGCTCATTAGTAGTTTATAGAGTGCTCATTAACGCCACAACAGCTCCGAATGTCAGTCTTCAAAGACAAATGATGGGATCTACAAACAGGTTGGTTGTGAGCAGAAATCAGTCACAGGTTTTCCACTGCTGGTTCCTCACAAGTGTAAAGTCTCCATGCAATGTATCGAATGCAACCATTTCTGCCTTCCGCTCGCTGTGTCAGATTAACTGAGCAAGGTGCGACGTGGCTCAGGTGGTGGAGTGACTGTCTAGTATTCGGATGCTGATTTGATCCCCGGCTCCTTCGGGGAGCCTGTAGAATTGTCCTTGTCCTTACTCCCTGTCCCTGATGACTCTCAAATGGACCATTCACTCAACCATTGTAAAAGGATAACATGTATAAGGGTTTTCAACATACCGTAGAGACGGTGAATACCCCACACCTCATCCTGTGTGATTAGCTTGCGCCCTGTCAGAGTTGCATTCAGGTGCATTATAGCTTTGGAGTCCCTGGAGTGCATGAGTCCCAGAACGTGGCCAATTTCATGAGTTGCCACGTGGACAAGGTCCGTCAGCCAAACCCCTGCAACAAACACAATGTATATTATTGCCCTTTTTTCAGATTCCATGCATCACTGATTGCAGCTGCATCCACCATCTTTCAGGTATATATAAGCAGCTTCAACAAACGTGATAAAGACGCATGCCTTTCTTCCAGCTGAACCGCATGTTTCCCAGAATCCAGTATTCATGGTCATCGAAGTGGATCTCGCCTGTTGGCGGGAAGAATGCGTGAGCCAATTCTCCCGTGATGCCGTCAAAACAATGGTGCAAGTAGGACTGCAGACAGTCCGTGTGGTTGACGGGGTAAAAGCCTGCGGAAATACAGAGAAAGACACATAGCTCAGAGGGAAACCCTCACACCATTCTGTTCTGCAGACTACAGCAGAGGGATGATGAATTACAACGAGAGGTTTTTCTTCAGCCACTCTGCTGGATGAAATCCAATCCTCTCACTGTCACTGAGAATTTATGTCAGAGACTAGAGTTTGCACCCAACGGGACACATAAAGCATAACTGGGCCTGTTTTACCACGTGCTGACATGCATGGAAGTTGTTAAGAATTTATTTTTTACTTAGAATTATGAATAATGCTGAATATTAGCTTTGTTATATAGTCATGGTAGTATGATTAATGAGTTTGGAGGCTCAGGCATTTTGGCGATGACACCATAGGGAGAAAAACAGAAAGGACAAAGCAGCAGACTGGAGATCAGAGCCAAGGGACATGGGTTGAAGATCGACATAGCCACATGCTAAGTACCAACCGATCTTAATGTCGGCCTCTTGGTCAGCTGGCACCTCTCTGAAGCTGAACGGCGAGACATCGCTCCACATGCCAAAAGCCTTGGCAATCCCTCGGCGCGTGTCGCTGGCATTGATCAAGTTTGTAGGGTAGGACAGCAACCTGCTCAAAAAGCAGAAGCTTTATGTAGTTTATATCAGCCTCTCTGCACAGTTCCTGCACAGCAGAGGAATCTGCCAAAACACAATGGCTACTGTTCAGACAGACTTGAATTCCCACAAGTACTGCGAGTACAGCTCCATTACCGAGACTTGATATTGTCTATAACTCTGCCACGGTCAGAATGACATACATACTTCAGGTATTGATCGTCCACTGCCAATGTGAGAGCGATAAATCTATACTTTAAAGAATTGAGGAACAATTGAAATTTGACTCACTACCTACATCCATTAAAGGATTACCAAAACACACTGATCCCACCACTCTAGATTGATCTGATCTGACTTGTGTTTATAGAACCATCTTAATAAACGTATCACTGGATCTTCCCCAAAACAGATTGTGCTGCACAATCCAAATATACTGAAGAGCCAAGCAATAACAGTGTGGGTGTAAAAGTCCAATATACTTCTTCAATTTCCTCTCCGATAAATACAAGCAGACTCCAATAAGACAATCACAATCACATGTTATATTTTGATCTTTTTGTTGTTTGTTGTGGCAATCAAAACAGACCTGAGGAGGACAATATTACCAAGCTCTTCGATTTGGGGTGACTCATTTCTTTAAGGTGCAGCTAACTCACACAATGATGTCATTATACTGAGTTTAACACTGTCATGTTCCTTGATGGTCTAAACAACTGCTGTCAGTGTTTCTGCATCTGACGAATAAGTAGTAAGTAATCACAAATGTATACTTGTATGTTAGCTTGAACTTGTCCCATTTGAGCTGCTCCGGGGTGAGGGTGTAGCGCTTGTTCCTGGAGAGGTGAAGCACTTGCGAACGGGCCTCTTTGCGGATCCCGATGAGCAGCACAGTGGTGTAAGCTTCTTCCTTGGACAAAGGAAAAAACTTAAATGAATCACCTCCTCATGCAATGACAGAAGAAACTTAAACTGAAGCTTCTGTTGGGTACCAAGCTGTGGAAGATGTGACGAAGCTTCTGAGGAAATTGACTGATATAGGTATTTCTTTTCAAGATCAATTCGTACAACAAGCCTAAGCAAACAGGACACAGCAACAGGCATTCACATTATTTCATTGCTTTGCATATGACTATTACATATGACATCTTCTTGCATTGTCATTCCATCTCATAGAGAAGGGAAGAGGTCCGCAGTAAAAGTGCTGTCCAAACATTAAGTATGATCCTTTCCACAGACAGGTTGTGTCTGATTTGTCTTTGGGGGTGGGCAACACTGACTCCAAATAATGACATCTGGATTTTATTCTCTTTTTAAAGCCTTCAAATGCCATCTATGGGTGCTTTGCATTTTAGCGCTTTCAAAATTGTTCTGTGGCGGAACGTCGGTTTTCGGTTTGGCAGCGATATATCATAATAGTGGGGCTGGGGGTGGGGGGGTGGGGGGGGGGTGAGGAGATTAATCCACTTTCAAACACTCGATGTTGGGCCGTGATTCTGGCTCATGAAGACCCTTCAGTGCTTGCGGACGGGAAAACTTTGTGTTGCACCTGATGCATTTATTACCGCAACAACTGCTCTTTAAAAGGTTTATATCAACTTAGCATAATACAGTTTACCATAGCTGTACCTACATTTGTCATTATTGAGTGTCTAATGCTCCACCTGTGACTGCAACATCAGGTGTCAAATGTTAGGTTGCATTAAGACGTGTAAAGGCCTCACTGGGCTTCCAACAAAGAGCCTGTTTGATTGTCTTATAATGTCAGAATGGTTCTTTCAGAATTTAGGGATTTCATCTGACAGAGTTATAAACACTTATGCTTTTAGTCTGAAGTCAGATGAGGATCTTTTAAGGTTTCCTACGGCTTGAATAGGGTAGTAATCCGGCCTTACTGCGATATATACATTAATAGAAACATCTTTAAAGTGGTTAATGTGCAGGCTTCATGCTTCATATATTTGAGGCTCCTTGGCAACTGAATCCAGCATTATCCTACGGTAGTATAATAGAGAAGACGAAGAACAAATATCAAAAGCAGTCCCTTCACTCTGTATTCTGCACCCTACCCTCAGTTTCCTGTTTCTGCTCCACCCAGTGAAGATAAATAGATGCAGCACTTCCTTCTTTTCCTTTCCAAAATAGTGAAATGGGGGCAGACAGTCTGGCCATCACAGCTGTTGAACGTTTCCAGCTCTGATATTAAAGATTAAAGACTCTGTATTGCATTATACATTCAAGTCATTGTTTTTTGCACAAAAGGCTCTTTCCTGACCTCAGTTATCAAACTAGATTATTGTCTTCTGTGATTTATGAGCTGTTTGAAGTAGTAAGGCTAACGCAGTTCTTTTGGTGTCTTGTCTTTTTATACTCACTGCTAATCTAATCTCACACACTGGCACAAATAAAGATGAACCATGAACCCAGAGGGGTGGAACAAGCAAGCTGGACTGAACCTTAAAGCCAGAGGGGATTGCTGACTCGAAAGGCAAAAGACAAAACCCAGAGGATCCTGATGGGGGGTCTGGAACTCAGTTACAGAGACAGTTGAAGCTGGGATTACAATTCTCTTTCCTACTTTAAGAGACACTGAAGTCCAGATTCAACAAAGTATACCTACTAACTAAACTAGCCACTGTGCTCCAGTAGAAAAACTGTTAAGTAATGTGTTCAACATTTGTGTGTCTGTGTGTGTTCTGGATATTCTGAAACGTCTCTACATTTGACAGATTCTAATATTTTTCAACACGTGTATGGAAATGCATCAGATACACACCACGATTTGACCTGACTGCATTCACTGACTGATTTAATTGGACTCCGTCTGGCTGTAGAGCCTGCAAGCCATATACAAGATGCTTATCGAAGGTTTTATCCTCCGCAGCAGTTCTCTTGATGGACACATAATGAGAGTGTGTGGCGAAGGAAATTACATTAAGCCATTCCTCCGGCTCTGGATCCCAGCCGGAGGGTAGCAGTGATTGAAGATGTGTGTGGAGGAACACATTTATCCAATTCACTGAATATATTACTATACAGGGATCCATTCCATAGCCTGATCTGATTAGTTTAACCTAACAGTAATTGAATTTGATGTGCACTACCACGGATTTGTTGCAACTCTGTGATTTTGTATGATAATGCCGGCGTTTATGAAGCCAAATAAATGATTGAAGTTGCATGGATGGTGGACCCCTAAATGAAAGGTTATTTAGAATGGAGTATTTCAGCTAAATAACAGTGAAAGACTACTATGTGAATCAGAATTGGACGGCTTTCCTAAGCCAATCACTCCGTGTATTCTTTATGTGGAATTTGCCTGCTACCTGTCATTCCATACTTCATTAAAGTAACCTAAAGTAATTTAATGTTTGTACTGAATGTCGACTGAATAAGCTCAAGCTTGTACCTGCTAGCATTATAAATAAATATGGTAAATTCGGAATATAGAGGATCCACCAAGCATAGTTGAATACAATCTTTCACATTAAATCATGATTAAAAGACAATTAATTCAAATGTATCTAAGCAAGTTACTTTTAAAAATAAGTTCTGCCTTAAGTAATAATATGCCGAATTGAAAACCGGATTTACATCAATTAATACACCACGTTGTAAACCTCAGAATGTTACCTTTACATTTAATCTAAGCCGAAGGAAGTTTTAAGTAACCGCATTCCGAATGGAGTTTGGCACTAAGTTTTTTTTTTTAATTATAAGGGAGACAACTTACTTTTAAAACTTGATAATTGTAAAACAAACAATATAGCCCATGGACTCACATTCCCAGATGTTTGAAGATATTAAGTGGTCACAGCATACCTCTAACCTCCAGGAGGGGAACGCTGTGGTTTGTTGCATCCCTGCGAACAGGAGGCTGAGCACCGCGGCCGCCAGCACAGGAGCGAAGTCCCAGTCGCCTTTACGTGGACTATTAGGAGCCTGACAGCAGAGCATGGCTGCGATATCACACCTCCAGGGAAAAATACTGAGCAAAAAGTCCATCAGCTACACAGGTTGGTGTGTGCCCTTGAACACTACTTCTTGGCCATTGCACGTTTTTAGTAGTTCGTCGCTACTTGGGGAGCTTATTGTGGCGCTGTGTGCGGCAGCGCAGTCCAGCCTGCGGACCGGAGTGGAAACAGTGCAGAATGCATCAGCTCTGCTCGGCTCTCTTCCGCACAATGCTCCTGCCAGAAGTTTGGTTTCACATTACTGTAGATGGGGCAGGGGGTCAGTGTCGAGACGATCTAATGAAAACCAAACGCGCTCAGTCCATCAAACCACCGCTGCAACCACCGGAGCTCAGTTAAAGCAGAATCAGATGGCTTGTTTTGAACGTGATTCTCACGAGTTATATGCAACGCTGCTGGAAAAAAAGTGAAGCCAGACAGTGTTACACAACCTTTTTGTTAATCCCCAAAAGACACAAGACTCCAAAATACTACATTTTGCATGTTTTCACATACAATTTTCCACGTAACAAACAGAAGCTGAAACATGGTTTCCACCAAAAAAGACATTATTATTCATTTGAGAAGAACTTTTTGCTGTCAGTAACTTGCAATAAGAGGAAAAGCACAGGTGTAACTAATGATGTCTCTGTTCCATTTAGGTGTGACAGTAAGGTTTTGCATTGTGGCATAACTTACACAATGTATGTTATTGATTTCACCTGTGATTTTCCTTGTTTATATTTCACATGAGATTGCACTTGTGACAAACGTCTATTCAATGTGAATTGCCTGCAGGTTGGCAGATTTGGTTTAGTTTGAAGGAAGTGACACTAGTGTCCATGGTGGAAGTGAGAACAAAAAGCACACTTGTAGTCAGGATTATGTCTTGTCTCTTTTACTCTTTGGATAAGGTATTATTTGCCTTGCAAGATAGATAGTCAACATGAAGGATGTGCCAGTGTATTCCCACTCTGTGCATGGTGTTCAGGGTGCATGGCATATTCTCCTTCTTGGGCTGCAAATAGTATGTGGATCATGTGGGCTCATGTGAGTTATATTTTCTGCAAAGTGTATATATTTTTATATTCCTCCATAGCCTCTATAAATAGTGTAAATTGTAAATTAATAACATGCTGGTGCCTGGAACAAAAGATCAATCTGTTGTCCAGGCATATTTGTTTGACCCTGACATTAACATAATGTTTCATATTGTTAATATGATGCCAGAAGAGGATCTGATATTGGCTGTCTTTTTTTTAGTGTTTGTTTAGTCGTAAAATTAGCTACACAAGACAGAATCTTAACCGACAAGTCTAAACAGGTTCTGTTGCATAGATTAAGCAAATTGACCTTACCAAAAGACACAAGTTCACACAGCTTTGCCACAACCGTGGCAACCTGCTTTTTTAAATATAGGTTCAAATCCTGTGTTTCTTCTATCAAATGTTTTTTCAGGACAGAAACATTCGTGTGAACCAGATGCTAAGCTGCCCTGATTAAGAAGTCATATACTAGGCATGCTGTTATTAGTGGTTTGTTGTTTATACCCCTGTCTCCAAAATACTGTACTGCTAATCAAGGATGTGTATGTTGGCTACTCTCACCACTTTGCTTTAAAATGACAGCGTGGTTGAGTCATTCTGTCAATGAACTTTGCTTTACCTGCATCTGGTAGGAATGTGCTCTTGCTGTACTTGCTGTTCCATTGGATTCTTTCCCAGATAGCAATTAATCTTTGGCCAAAATATGGCGTATACCCTTAGTTATCTTCATGACCAACACTTGGCCTTGAATAGCGCAATTGACTCATTGCCCAAACTTACCTAAGTCAGCCGCAGGTCCACCTTATGTGACCCACATTGGACCTATTTAAAGAAGCTCACTACATTTGGGCCCCTGTGTCTGCAATCTAGGATATAATGTTTCCTGCATTTCTTTTGACTGAACAGTATTATTACTACATTGCTATTGTTTGAGTGATAGTTTAAATTTCCTTATTTAATATAAAAACTTTCCAGGTATATTATAGATCCATGGAATTTTCAAGGAAGAAATGTTTATAACTTTAAATGCTAATATACTTACTTACTTACTTACTTACTTATGCCTATCTCTCTCAAAATGTTCTCCCCTGGCAAATCCAGTTGTGTGTGATATGTGTGATACATTATACTGGCAATGGTTGATTTATGTTTAATATTTAATCGATTAGAATACAATTTTTGCTAGTCGGAACCATTTTAACATATCAACCCGTTTCAGTCGACTTCTTTATGACGTCGCACTTTAAAAGAGGAAATGGCGACTGTCTTGTGCAGCGGGGTTACCGGCCAACCTGTCAAGTACTCTCGAAGTTGACACGTAACTATCAGACTGCCTATAATCGAACCAGGCTCCAATCGATCAGAAATATAATATTAAATGGAGAGAAACGCAGTTCGCCTCGGAGGTTTAAGCCACAACAGGTAAAAGCTACTCGGACATTTCCCCCTATCTGTCCCTGTAAAGAGTTAGCTCGGCGGCTAAACAGTTAGCTTTAATCCCTTAATCTCAGTAGTTAGCTACGAAACCACCCACTTCACTCCGAATTCAAATTCAAATTAGTTAGCGGCTCTCGCTGATGTACTGTTACTGTAATTTACAGCTCTGAGTCAGTCAGTCAGTTTGTCATTGCTAGCAACCACACATAATACAAACAGTGGGCTTGCTTTAAAATTTCAATCAAATCTTTTTAAGAAACAGTATTTGTTGGGAAATGAATGCTTAAAAATAAAATTAAAGGTTGCTAGGCACACTAATGAGAACACTAAGGACTTTTAACGATGCGTCTTCTAATACAAAAACAGTCGGGTAAATTAAATCTGTGATAATATTAAATTGGTGATGGTAAACTTCAACATACTTTAAAAAAAATAATGTCTCTTTAAAGAGACCTTCGGTTGATGCCAACTAATTATCATGGACATCTGTCCATAGTCAATGCTACATTTAAATTTGTGCTCACAGTACTTAAGTTCTTGTGCTCAGCTATATTTATAACAGTGAGTTGGTGCAGTGTGTAGTAAACCTGCAATGTGTTTTTTCATTTGCTGATCTGTTTGCTCTGCTACAGGAACACCTGACTCTGCATTTGGGATCATCGCTGGTACAATAAATTCCTCGGAGAGGAATGGCCAAAGAGCAGAAATACGGCATGACAGAAACATTTGTAGTGGCTGGATCGAATGGTCATAATGGCCAACAATGGCAGACTACTATGAATAACTTCGGGCAAAATTGGGCTCCAGGCACTAACCACATGTCAAGGTTGGGACGTGTGGCCTCAGACATGAGGCAGAAGTGTGCAGCATACGTGCTAGCACTGAGACCGTGGAGTTTCAGTGCCTCTCTCACACCGGTGGCCCTTGGAAGTGCATTGGCATACAAACTGGAGGGCTCTGTGGACTTGCTCATCCTGATGGTGTGTGCGGTGGCTGTCCTTGTAGTCCATGGGGCTGGCAACCTAGTGAACACTTACTATGACTTTTCTAAAGGTATTGACCACAAGAAGAGTGATGACAGGACTCTGGTGGATGAGATCTTGGAACCTCAGGATATTGTTATGTTTGGAGCCTTGTTATATTCTTTGGGGTGCTTGTGTGCCACACTTCTCTACTTCCTGTCCACACTCAGACTGGAGCACCTAGCCCTTATTTACTTCGGGGGACTCTCCAGCTCTTTTTTATACACTGGAGGTGAGTAATGTAATATCTTGGATCTCTTGGATTGCTGCCTGACTCAACACACAAACATACAAAGCAAACCTTTTCTATTTAAGCTGCAAAGTCGCATGTTACTCTGGATAAAGGTTGCTATTTGAAAGATATGAGCTTGAACATGATACAAGGAAAGTGTGCAGCACAGTCAAAGGCAATCCAAATTATGTCTGCAGGGATGCCACTGCCCATTGGCCAATTAGTTACCTAGATCAACCTCAGAAACATGTCATTCACTATAACAATTAGCAATATAAAATTACAGAAATCAAATCCATTAAGTGCAGAATTTGGCAAGTTGTATCAAGCCGTACACCGTTTGGGTATTGTGACTGGGTTTTGAGATATTCACACATGAAATGTCTGCCTTCACACAGAAGTGGTGAATTTAATTTATGCAGCTCTAATCACTGCACCTGAAATGTTGCACCTGAAATGCTCAGCAGCTGGATGTCTTGGCAGGTGTTTCAAAGATGGGTAACTAGTAGCAGTTGACTGTATTTTTCAGTGGCCAACGCTGATTTAATGAGAGCACTGAGGCTGATCGTTAAGATGTATAACAAGTTGCTGCAATTTGCATACGAGTGCTGTCTTATAAGTTTACTGCAGACACGTCCACGTAAGCAGACAATGCAGACATTAATGTTAAAGAAATGTTCATTTAAGTGCAGCAATTTTGCTTCTATTATTGATTGTTTTGAATGTTTTCAATGCAGTTTTTAAAATGTCTGTTGAGAGTCCCTGAACTTTCTGAGAAGACAATTTGAAAATGCTGGAATACCCCTTCAATAAAACATAATATTCATAATAACACACCATAATCCTAATGATCCGGCTGATATTATTGTTATCGTAGTTATTAATATTATGTTGTTGAACTGTGTACTTTTAGGATTTTATTTCATTAGGCTGACATGACACTGACCATCAATGCTGAAAAGGGTCACTAAGATTTTTTTTTTTTCTTCTCAGGCATCGGTTTAAAGTACGTGGCTTTGGGTGACGTGGTAATCCTCATCACCTTTGGCCCTCTGGCTGTAATGTTTGCCCATGCGGTGCAGGTTGGCTACCTGTCAGTGCTGCCGCTGGTGTATGCCGTCCCTCTAGCCCTCAACACAGAAGCCATCCTCCACAGCAACAATACCAGAGATATGGACTCTGACAAGCAGGCAGGCATCGTCACTCTGGCCATCCTCATAGGTCCTACGCTCTCCTACGTCCTCTACAACCTCCTGCTCTTTGTCCCCTACGTGCTCTTCTGCATCCTCGCCACACGTTACACCATCAGCATGGCGCTGCCTCTGCTTACGCTACCCATGGCCTTCCCCTTGGAGAAGCATTTCCGTAGCCGATGCTACGCCAAGATCCCACAGAAGACGGCAAAGCTCAACCTCCTCATGGGACTTTTCTATGTGTTCGGCATCATTCTGGCTCCTCCTGGCAGCCTGCCGTTACTGTGATTCATTAGCTGTGACTCAAATTATGTTTTAATACTGACTAGTTTATGTACCTCTGTGTACTTGTATGAAGCAATCTGAGGGATTTCACTGGCTTTAATTTATTGTCTAATTTATATGTTGAGTACAATTTTAGTTCAGTACCTCCTCTGGGGCACTTAAGTCCTAGTCAGATGTTTTATTTTTAGTATTAGACCTGCTCTGTTGTGGTAAAAGTAAGAAGTGTTGGTGTCATTTGGTACGACATTTGGCAACGTTTCCATCTGAAGAACAGACAATGAACCTACTGTTGCCGTATTTGCAGATTCTCAAGACACAACAGATGACATTGATCCGAAAACGTGAACAAACCATTATTATCAACTTGTATTTCCTGAATAGAACAAGCTGTTATTTTTTTCTTTGTTTTTTTTCTTTTTGAGAGCCTAATAGCATTTCCTAGGATTTTAATAAAATTAATTTTGGAAGCTGACAAAGTTCACTTTTCTTTAAGCCTGAATCAGTATAACATGCAGGAGAGACTTTTGCCGTTATGTAGTGCTTTCTTCACATTTGTGATTTACATGGTGAAAGTAGTTGTCCATATGTTTACTAAATGGCTGATAAGTCTGTTTGATATGTAAATTCATTATATGAAAAGATTTCCTGCTCTATTGCAGGTTAGATGCATAATGAATTACAGATTGGAGGCTGTCAATCAGAAAAATACATAAACATACCAAGAATGAAGACCCTTGTCTGAGTCATGAAGTTACAACCTGAATAGTTGGATGACCATATTTATGCTTCACCACCTTTTTACAAAGAGATTTTTGCTGGTAGGCATCGATACAAAGCTAGCATTGACCAGCAGCAATCATCATAAACATATTGTGCTTTTGCTAACATAGAAGGATGGAGAAGGTGATTAAAATGTTCTCACAAATGTCAGTTTAACTCGTTCACATTTGACTCAGGCAAATTTGTCTTATTTACACGGTATAACTTTTGAAGCAAAAACATGACATGCCTTTATTTCATTGGAAAGACTGATCCATTCATGTTTGCTAAATTCTTACTCTGTTTTTCCTTCATTGCTTTCTTTTCTTATTTTCCAATAAGACATATAAACCCTTCACCAAAGAGCAGCTAGTCTACTTTTTTTTCTTCAACATTTCAAGTTTCAAGAACCTCTTGTGCTCAATGTACTTTTAGTTGCCACTATTAAGATTCAGTATATATGTTTGAGCAAAGAGACTAGGGGAGAAGCAAAGACAACTAGTGCTACAAGCAGCATTGCAACGGGCCCTCACACGCATGTCGGGGCGTGCAGCAGTTGCCGTATCGTAATCACCTTCAGGCGCACACCCTAATAGAAACTCTTATTTTTGGGAAAGAGCTGTAAATGTGGTGTGGAGTTACAACAAATCACCACTATGTGGCACTAGCAGTCATTTTTAGAACATGTCTTCAGGCTTTGACAGGATGATCAGACCATGTGGGGCTGAGTTATAACAAATGGCCAGTAGGTGCCGCTATAATGGTCAATGATAGCATATGGATATCCTCAAGTGTGATCAAACAATTTTCAAAAATGTCTCACCATGTGGAGCAGAGTTATAACAAATAGCCACTAGGAGGCGCTATGGGAGTCATTATTGGAACACAGACGTTGTCAGGTCGGGCTTCTGATCAATCATGTGAAATGACAGAAAGATCTGTGCATGCAGACTTCCTGTTGGGTTTAGGCGACGACCCTTTTGTGCGTCTTTGCACGATAAATATGTCTACCAAGTTTTGTGTTTCTAAGTGGAACGCACATTACGGTACGTTGTTTTAAAAGTTTCTAGGTGGCGCTATAGAGGCAGTTTTGAACACTCATGTACCATGACCATACAATACAGTAATTTTCAGCAGGCCGGACGAATCTGCAAGTTTCCATGACTTTTTGAGCACGTTTCGGCTGTCAAAAACACGACTGATTGCGGAGAACAATAATTCCTAGAAATCCAACAGGGCCTTCGCACTGCTGCGCTCGGGCCCTGATGACAAATGAAAAACATTCAGGCACATTTCTAGAACCTTGTGATGGTTTCAGTTATATTAGTGTGGGCTATTGGCCTTATTGGCAGAGGCCTGCGCTCTCTGAGTGCTTTTCTGGCTGTTAGTTGTCTGTGCTCAGAATTACAACGGAAAATTAAAACCTAGAACAAAACTGATGTTAGACACCACAGGAATACACAGTTTTAAACACTACCTGTGACTTCCCTTAAAACACCAGCCCACCCTTTCATTACCTCTTTTCAATTAAAGGAATAGTCACTTGTAGGTTAATTTGGCAGTGGCCTGTGATGGTGGAGGATTTATTTATTGTTAACAAAAAATGGCACTATTTCTCATTTTTAATGAATTAATGTGTGTGTGTGTGTATGTTTGCATGCATGTGTGCGTGCGTGTGTCTGTATGTGTGTGTTGGTCACCAGGGGGCGGTATTGGACAACCAATATAACAGTGAATGAAACCTTTAGAGGTTTGGAGTAATTGCTGTTTAAATGCCTTTTCCCAATTACATCCAGTGTCTCTTGAACGTTCAACATCTTCATTAATATCCCTCATTAGATTCCGTTTGCAGGTGTGCATCACAGCTTTCATTAGAAGGTATTTTTAATTTTCCTTTCCTTTTCTACTGTCCATTAACAGACACTATAGCTAGTTGTTTCTGTCCTGTCATAACATAAATGACTGTGTGTCTTTTGATGCAATTACTCGGCCTTGTATGCGATGTTTGCAGTGTGTCCTTTCCTGCTTCGCTTCAACACATGCACTGGTTTTGAGAAAACATTTAATCTATTAGCCTGTTCACATCAGTTAGTGTTTCATAATCTTCATGTTCATTGCTTTAATTGCATGTTATTGAGAATCCCAACCCCAAGCTTCATTTAAATAATTCCCGACTCTCTCATTGTGCGTACTCTGGTTTCCTAACCAAAGCCCAAAGACATGTGGAGTTGATGAATTGGAAACTGCCGCTCCCATATTGTAAATATGGTGACTTATTAATTAAAAATGCTTTAAAACAGCCTTTGCTTGTGCTTCAGTATATGGACATACTGTAATATTGACATGATCGTTCTATAAAATTATATTCCACCCAAATTATGAATTACATTTATCCAGATTTAAACTTGTAGTTTCTAACTTATTTATTTTGTGGAACTGCAACATATTTTTGCATTCATTCAAATGTTACGTAGAAAGGAAACTCTACTAAACAGGTTACAAGCTGTTTTTATTCCTTTGTTTGATTTCAACATAGTTCTATTTAAGTGTGCAAATCGTTGGTTTAAATTGGAGTTAATCACAACGTATTAACTACAATACTCCTTTAGAGCTAGTGATAAGAGTATGATTATAGACTGTATAAAATAAGTTGACATACTAATACTATGTGACCTCACCCATTGTTTGTGGACGGACGTTTTGATGCTTTGTGCTTGGTATTTTGACGCCATCTTGTTTCTTTGGAAACAGAAGTGACCATGGCTGCATTTAAAATGGTCTCTCGGGAGGGTGTCTAACAAGGCAATCCTCCTGTCTACTGCGAGGGGTGCAGCAGCACATTACTTCAACATCGCAGCTGAAATACACACATGAATAAGCTGCACATGTGCTCTGTAGTTTGCTATGCAGATGAAGGTCGTTTGCTTTGTGAGAGAAGAAAATAACTTTCTTGCTGAATGATTATTCCACATGTAAATATAGCTGTCACAGCATACCCATTAGCCTTTGTCCAAATTCAGGAGCTACTTCCCCTGAAGGCTGCATTTGAGGATTGATTGTATCACAGTAGTGCAACCGGGCTGTCCCATTCCAAAGGCTTCTTCATTTGTGAATGCAATCTCCTGGTAGTTTCATTTGGAGGACACACCTGGTGTATCCTTCGTGTCCCGGTTTATCACAGAATGCTCTTCTGATCAGTAGCAGAAATGGTGGATATTTGAGACAGGCTAAACTGATGCAAGTTTCCCTGTACTGTATTTCCTGCAAAGTTTAACTGTGTGCCGACGAACAGAGAGAAGGTGCAGCCGGGCAGGCCGTCCATGGCTGCACAACCTCCAGCTCACTGGTCGCTTCCTGGAGGCCACCAGCGACAAAACATTTAATGCATCTCTCTTTGAATGAAATGAATTAGGCTCAATGTTTTGTATTTTCGACTATTTACAACATTAATAAAGTACACAGGAAGAGGAAGGTGCTTTAATTCAATCTTGGTTCAATGTTATAAATATGAGGTCACAGAAAATGTGTTTTCTGGTTCCATTTCTACAAGCTTAATCGGTCGTGTCTGACACTGTCGCTAGGAGAAAGGAGTGTTGCACCACGATTGCTGAAAAAGGAATGCTACTTAATATGTATAAAGTTTTCTCACTGGCCCTTTTGGCCTCTCTGAGTCAAACCGAGCTGCACTGATGTCTTGCCCACTCCGGAGATGGAACTTCTCCGGCGTGGGCAACCCTGGTATTCCCCTCAAACAAGAGAGTGTAGTGGGAGTCAGCTCCCATCTCTGGGGAGACCAGAGACGTTTTTAAAAGCCTCTATGTTCAGGTAACAGTACTTTATGACTTCTAAGTGATCTGCATTTTTTCTGAGGTTTAATACAAACACAGCTTCAAGCAGGTCGCCCTGTTGCCATGGAAATGTGAAGCCAAACCAAGAGGAGTCGGCAGGTTTTTATTGACAAATGCCAGTAGTCTTATAGGGCCATGTTTCAGTAACTATCTCAACACTCTTCCCATTGTCTGATGAGAAAACAAAAAACATTTGCAAATGAGAACAGCTTGATAGCGAATTTGGCTGTATTAAATTGCAATATATATGAATACAGAATAGGAGAGAAACTACCCATTGTGAAGCTAGTATTATTCTTTCCACATGTGCAAGGGTCTGCGATATATAAATATCGTCCTCAGATTGTGTATGCGTAGACACTATGAAGATGACAGCAAATTTTTGTTACCATGTAGACATCACACTGCTACATCTTTTCGTCAACCCCTTACCCCTGTACACTTTTGCACATCAATATTGGGCAGTTCAATTACAATTATTTTTCATTGTCCTTTTTATTTAGAACATCCCTTCATATTTACACATTATTAATAACTATATATATATATATATATATATATATATATATATATATATAAATTCTATTTTTAAAGCTATTGTTCTTGTTTGTACTTGTTTTTATTTTACCTTGTCTATTTGACTTCAGTACTTGCTTCCTTATTTCTATGTTACTTCCTGTTGACTGGAAAAACCAAAAGACCAGTACTAATTCCTCACATTGTGAAAGAACTTCACCTCACAATAAACCTGATTCTGATACAGGGGCTCCAAATGTGCATGCAGACAAGCTGAGAAACACATCATCCTTGGTAACACTGCACATTATCCAATCCCACCAGAAGTAAGTCATCAGAGAAGCTGACCATGGTGGATTTCTACCAGCAGGCCTAAAGGGTTGACACCATTTGACATGATGGGTCAGAATGCAAATGCGTGATCAAGTCACATATATGTTATATAGTACATGATTGCCATATTTAGTGCCATTTCCAACAGGCTTAAGTTATTTTCCTCTGAAAGTAGTTGGCAACTGCTACCACATTGGCTTAACTTTGTAGAAGCTTGGTCCACTTCTTTTATACAATCTATGAGAAAGATGAAAGGCAGAACAACAGTAGGAGACAAATATACTGTATTTCTAACGTTGGCGTTTTATGTTTTTGTTGCTCTGAAAATACGTGTTCAAAATTATTCCAAGACTTAACGACGCAAAGCATGGGCGCTTCCCCAAACGATATTTCATGTTAGGCTCCTTGAAACTCAATCTACAATTCAGTTGTGTTGTTTATTACTAGGAGCACTTGAAGGCAACATCAGTGACGCAATGCATGGGCGTGTTGTCATGGCTGTGTGCTGCAAAACCTTTCAGTATAGTAAATACTTATTTGCTCTAAAACAAACATTGTCAGCGGTGTTTGGGGACAGAGACATGGAATTACATTTTACTACAAAGTAAACATTCTTGACCAGGACCCGGTAAGTAGCTACACTATGAGAGAAGTTATTTTTTCACACCAATAAAGGATGAGCAAACAGGAGTTAGCTAGCTAGCGTCAACCTTTGACAAGCTAGTGTAGTAATACGCACAATCCCACAATCATCTCCTTATATGAAGCCACACTGATGGCGTTTCACAACATTGGCATATGTATGTTAACTGTGTAAAAATTATGTGTTTTTCTGTAATGATACATTTGCATCTGATTCACCAAGCAGCTCCTGACTTATATAATGCTGAAACGTGTCCGACGCTGTGGATGAGTCCTTTTACTTTAGCATGTAAATTAATTTCGGCTAGCTGATGTGTCATTGCTGTTTCACCGTACCTGCCAGCATCTGTCTGTGTTGTGCATTGTGTCGTATGGCTGTCAAAATGCACAGTACAGATTCTTGAAGGGAATTCAGAAAGACCAAACCTGTTTGGCTGAACTGACATGTATTATCACTGTAAGCCATTATGTTACTTTTAGTTTTCCATTCCGTGTTGGTCCTTTCTTATTATTGTGCCATCTTGGCTCACCAAATCTAAATTAAAATAATCAAGCTTGGAGGACCTGTTGGCCTACATCAGAGAATTGCCTAGTGATACAGAGAAACAGACGTGATCAATTGATGGCAACTGAAATGAACTATAATATGGAAATAGACTGGATAAGATGTTTTGATAGCGAAGAAGACTTTTGCAAAGGCTAAACCACGTTGTTACTCGATCTGCTGGCAATTTAAAGGCACACTGAGGGAAACTTGCCTCAAGTAATGACTTATTATTATCGGAATAGATCATTTCTATGACTTTGTCTTATCCATTTGTTGCTGTTTATTTTCTATGAAGTGTTGAAGGCTAAATATGGTTAAGCATATCTTTTAGGGTTACTCTGTGTTTGCTAAAATTACTGTACACCATAACTATTGATGTACATTAATGTTAGGTTATAAATGTTAGTAACAGCTAAAATGACAGCTTGTGGGTGAACTTTGGTTAGAATAAAGAATGGGAGTAGTGCTTATTCATCACTTGTCAATGTCCAGTATGTTTATCAATGAAAATCTCAGACTAAAATTCCAAAAGAAAAAGTAATTCTTTGCTGACACAGACAGGCGGATAGACAATGTGTAGCTTGATAGCAGCTGTCACCACATTACAATAACAGTTTTCAAACTACCCAGTAGACGAGCCACAGCATCTCTGCCGAATAATCACAGGCTTTAAATTTGACATTTTGTGCTATTCAATTGTTCAGTAGAATGTAATTCTTCTTTGGTTGGAGAAGCCACCTTTAAGAGCATCAGTGTAAGAACTTTGTGTTGAAAAAACCCCCATTAGAAATTGTACGATACTTTGGAAAAACCACATTAGAATCAGTGTTGCTGGAGGCAACCAGTGATATTTTATATTATGTATATGCTGTGACGGAATTTTATTCATATCACACCACCGAATTCGTTTTGGGGGCTAAAATTATACTATGGTTGGGGGAGTGCAATTGCTCCAGGGTTGAAATAAAAGCCAGCCAAGAGTGTCTCTTCTTGGCACTATTGTTCCACTTGTTTTGTACTGCAATCGATTACGATTGCTGTATTGCTATGCTTTCTAAATGAACTTCTCAAGGCAAGCTAGGTGTAAAAACACGCACAAATACCAATCAATTTGCAGTTAGACGA